>APFE030100018.1:88423-118369 GCA_000404065.3 Pinus taeda
ATTGAAATTTATTTTACAATTGATCTTTCTTAAGAAGTTTTCCTTTAAGGTTCACCGCATGATGTAGATATACAATTCCTAAATATGCAATCTAAGATGATAAACAGTCATTTATTCTTCTTTTTGCAATGAAAATCCTAGCTACTAAGGAAAGAGAAGTAAAATCCTTTCATCATAGAGCAAAGAGCACACACTAAGATGCACTATCCTAAATCAATTTCCACAAGCAGTCTAAATGCAAATGCACATGCATGTATTCGTCTTTCACTTTCTTAATGTGTGAATGACAAAAAGAATGCTAAGCAAAAATCTGAACTATTTTTCTTTTAAAGCGATAGTACTTACAATTTTCTTTTCAAAAATGTAAGGAAGACTAAGACGACACTTTGTGATTTCAAATTCAAAAAACGAAAGGAAGACCACTTTGCGATTTCGAATTCAAAAAATGAAAGGAAGGCTAAGACGACACTTTGTGATTTTGAATTTGAAAAACAAAATGAAGACTAAGAGTGACACTTTCAATTTCGAATTTAAAATTGCTTTCGACACTTGAAATACTATTAATTCAAATTAGGTACAATGGCAAAAGTATAATCGACCATCAAAAGAGGAAGACTCTTTTCTTTGACTGAAAACGACACTTGCGACACTTTCAAATCAAAAGACGACTATTCGATTAAGCTATTGTTTGCAAAGGAGAACTGTAAATGATGAAAAATACATAAAAACATTCACAATACTTTAACCAATGGAGGCTGAATAATGCAAAGGAAGGGAGTTTCAACAGTGGTATACTAATCACAGACAGTAAAACTACTGAATAAAGCTGAAGACAATGAAGAGAAAACCAAAATCTGGAGGCAGAAACAGTCTTACCTAATCATCACACTTGTAACACAAGGAAATAGGGATGCATCTCACCTACAGCACACGGGTGGTGCGATGCATCCAGACTGCCAATGAGAGATAGTGTGATGGTCCAGGGATGCGATTGGGCTTGGTTTTTTACTCACAGTTTGCAGCTTAGTTCAGGGATTTAGGCTGAGCTAATGATAGGCAGTAAACATAAAACATAGGTTCTGATCTAATGAGGTTACTTGAGCTACCACTAGGGCACTTAGGATGTTTGCAAGTCAGATGTTTAGTTCATAAACTAACCTGGAGATTGAATGAAGCAGTGTTGATCTACTTTGCAGTTGCATAGCAAAAGTAGTTCGAAGGCTAGCTGGCTTATCTTCAAGTTCTGTCTATAGTTTATAAAGCAAACAAATATAAACAAGAAAACAAGCTATTTGCTCCCCAGTGGAGTCGCCATTTTGTCATTGGGAAAACTAGTGTCCATTCAGAGCTACTAGTCCCACTAAGACGGGTAGCTATCTTAGAAACAAATAAACTAAAGTTACTTGCATTTTCCTTTATGAGAGATAGATGAGAGAGAAGCAGAGAGTACCAACCTTAGTCTTTCGCTTGGCTCCTTGCTTGTTTCCTCCCTCCTTTGACAGAGCTCCGCCACCCCTTCTTTACTTGTCCCGCTTCAAAGAACACCTATAGAGTCAAAGCAACATAATACCATCAAAGCATAGAGATCTATAACCATAAACAATATAGGATCAGATATATATTAACCATACAAATGCATATATCAATTCAAGATTCAAAGATATACAAGAATATGGAGGAAAACTCAAATAGCTTTATTGATAGAAGTAGTAGAAAAGAGGATTACAACCCATTGGTCTGACCCAGTGCCATCCTCCCAGCATGAAAGCCCTCTTCACCTCATGAAAAGCTAGATCACCCAACACTATGATGTTCCACAGAGAAACCAATAGCCCTTCCTTAGAAGATACAAAATTCCAGCCTTTGGATCTCTAGGATGAGGGATCCATATATAGATGTTTGTAGGTGGGTGAGTCAACTTCTAGGATTTTGATTAGTGTCATCTTTCTGATAGTTCTTGGTTCCACTTGGAGATTTCATGATCTCCTACTCATCCCTGGGCAAATTCAGAGAGGCAAGTGTCAAATGGGCAGTTTCTAGAAGATTCTTTAGGTTTCCACCTAGCCAACTGCCTCTACCATTTGTCTGCTCTCGCTCATCGCACCCTATAGAATGGATTTTGAGTATGCATTGCACTTTTTACATGTGGCAGGTGAGATGCATCGCACCCTTAGCACTGAGCAGTCTGTATGGTCTTGTTTTGACCAATTCTGAGTAGTTTTTCAAGGAGAACTTCTGGGAGATGATGTCATCAGCTGACCTTGCCCCTTTAGGGTATGAAACAACACTTTTAGGGGCTTAGAAGCCCTTGGATTGACATATGATATTGGGGTTTCAGTGCCCAAATATGTCTATAACAAGCGTGATTTTGTTTAATTCCCTATAATCTATACATATTCACCAAGTCCCATCCTTCTTCAACATAATGATGATGGTTAACCCACATGGAGATGTACTCAGATGAATGACACTCTTTTCCAACAATTGATGTAATTATTTCCTTACCTCACTTACTTTGATAACAAACTACCTGTACAACCCAATATTTAGCAATGGGGAGTCTAGCAATAGGTGGATCTCGTGCTCCACTTCTCTCTTAGGTGGTAACCCTTTAGGCTATCAGAATACATCCTTGCATTCCTGTAACAACTCCTCCAATTGTTGCTTCTATTTCTTATTACACCACTCTAGGGTTTCCTTACCTCTTATTGACTCCTATGCAGACTGACTTTCTCTTAAAAATAATAAAACATACTTCTTGCTAGAACTAATCAATTTCTTGGCTTGGTTGGCACTTACTAGTGAAATTTCCGACTTACCTTTGTGCACGTTGATGATGAATGATTTTCTACCCTTGACGAGTCAATATTCATTGGTTCTCCTCATGAATATTGCATCATGCATGTACATGTATGAATTCCCAAACACAACTCCACATACATCAAGGGGAACCACATCTAGATCTACTTCATCAATAAAATCAACACTCATAGCAAATCTAATTTTAAGACGGTTTTTGATGTTCATCTCTACATACTTATTTACCCATCCCAATGGATATGGGTTTGGATGATCAAGAACTTCTAGCCCAAACTTCTTGACCAGCTCTGCCACAATGAGATTCACCTGCAATATTGAGTCAAACAGAGCATCAATCTTTGTCTTCTTGACCTGTATCTTTATATGGAAGAGTTTGGTCATTTCTTTCTCTTCCTGTTGTTGAAGGCTACTCAAATTCACCTCCATCTGTACTAATGTACAGACCTATACTAATGTATGGACATGTACTAACGTACATACCTATACTAATGTACAAATGATCTTCTCATCCACATCCGAGCTACTTACAACTTGGTTGCTCAAATCAGTGGTCATGAGATTATTCTTCTTATTATGTTTCTTCTTGTTCTTCAAGTTTAGCTCTGGATGCAACTTCCAACACTTCTCCTCTGTATGGCCATCAATGTTGCAGTGATTGATGGGATCTTTACATTGGTGCATTTTGGCTGTCATCTTTTTATATTTTCCCCCTTTTTTCTTCTTCTTCCCCTCCTTAGAAGCTTCATGTTGCTCCTTCTGCTTCAATCCACTTGATTGCGCTCTTTTCAAGCCCATGTTCTCCAGGTACTGTTCCTGTACACAAGCCTCATCCACTGATTTGGGCTTGAACAACATCACTTGCTCAAGAAGATGGCAATGCAAATCCCCCAAAAAATTGAGGAGTTCATCTGGGTTCTTTGGAGAGATACCCAATATTATAGCCATATTTTTGAGTTTCATGGTGTACTCCTGCACACTTTTGCCCAAAGTAATGCCACCTGCTCCACTGGTCCTCCATGTACCCAATGGGATAAAACTGTGACTTAATGAGGGTTTTGAAATCCTCCCACTTAGTCACTGGAGATTCTCCCTCCAACCTCAAGGTTTCTGTGTGGCTCTCCCACCAACTCAGTGCATGGCCCTCTAATTTCAATCGAACGAATGAGATCCTTTTCCCTTCCTCAATATGATGGACACTGAAATAAACTTCCAGTTACTGCAACCAGTGATTTAGATTCAAAGTGTCGATCTAGCCTTGGTAAAACTTGATATCAAATTTTGTTTCCATTTTAAAGAGGGACTGTGATTGGTTCATGACACTAGAATTGGGTTGATATTTCTTGAGTAGTTTCTTTGAATGGTTCTCCATTTCTCCCTGATCTCCTAATCCCTGTTTTAATTTGTCCTCTACATTCAAACCCCCATCTTGTCCAAATATCCCTAGCATGTTATTCAAGGCCACCAAATTATTGTCGATATCTCTGACTTGTTGTTCCAACACCTCTGCAACATCACGAGGTTCATTTACAAGTTCGTCAACCGTGATTAGGGGTTTTATGATTTTTAGCCCCGCCAACCTAGATCCCTACAATCTACATAAAATACCCAAATAAACCGGCTTTGATGCCAAATGATCCACAAAATTTCGTGGAAATTCCACTAGAAATTTTGTCACAATAGATCTGTTAATAATATAATAAAATATTAAACTGTTACACTATTACAATTTTACTAAAATTATAGATCTGTAGATTCAACAGTAATTAGTGCATGCATGCAAATGGAAATTATGCAAAAAAAGTAGAGAATGAAAAAATAAGTTCACACACACACACACATAAGACATAAGATATGCTCCCTAGGAAACCATTTCGGGAGAAAACCCAACTGGAAGGTGAGGTCGCTTCACTCTCTTTCTCTATTTGGAATATGGCTGCAGGTACAAAGAAGTAATGCCTATGGCTTGTGGGCTGCTAAAGGGTACATATCCTCTCTGTGTTCTCTATGTCCTATCTCTACTAGTTTCTTAGTTATGGAACAAAATGCTCTCAAAAGAATGGAATGCTTCTTCCTCCTAGTGGCCTAGTTATAACACAACCTGATAGCCTACTAGTGGTTAATTTTGGCTGCTTCAACTCTTAAATAAAGTTACAATATATAACCTTCTAGAGTCTTTTACATCATAAAAACGTGGTTAGCCCCTTTTCCATGAATAATGGGGGCTGACGCAAAATCCTCCTGAATTATAAGTGTGGAAACAGGAAGGTCAATTTATGAGTGGGAAAACTTTTGCATACAAACTTTAATTGACACACTTCTTGTGCTATTGGAAAGATATCTCTGTGTAGAACAAATTAAATGGTGCGCATTAGAGCGACAAATTTTTACCCCAAAAAAATGTTGTTTGATGCCTCAAAACACCCTCGTAAGTTTTCAGAACCCGTTTTTGCAAATTGGGTCCTACCAGAAAAAACAGTCCCATGAGCTGATTCCTCCACTTTTTCCACTCTGAATGCATCGAGATGGATGAAAAACATTTGTTAGGTTCCTATACCAATAGGCTTCATCTTTCATGATTGACAGTGGAAGGGCTAAATATGTCATCATTGCAGGCTGCAAAGGTTCCATAGTTGGTGCACATACTAGGAAAATTAAAAAATGAAAAGACGATATGCCTTAAAAGAATAATCAAAAGGCAAGAAAAACAAATGGTCAAAAGAAAAGTGAAAATGAACCCCAAACTAAAGGCCAGGAAAGTGGCCAGTCAAAATGCCACTACTATCTTTGGGCAGTGTCATACTCTACAAATATTGCTGCTAATCATACTTGATGGATGGCCCAATAGTCTAAGCTGGACCATGCCATGGTTAAATTGCTTGTTGCAGAATAAAGAATGTTTCCTGTCCAAACAGCTCAAGCTTGGCAAATGACTAGCTAGGTAGAGAAATGAAGGAGCCCAACTGCTTAATCTGGGTCCTTGGAAGAAATAAGGGTAGATTTAGATAGGAGGGCAGTCAAAAGAAAAAGAGAACAATCAGGGTCTGCTAATTCAAGTGCACCCACTTCAGGTGAAGAAAAAATGTTAGGATTACTAGGTGGGATAAGTAGTGCAAGGTTGTAGAAAGGAAGGGCCATCACCAATTGGCTTATCAAGTACAAAGACTCATTCCATTCAGGGTATTGGCATCATAGCAGAGGTTTGAGGACATAACATTGGAAGCATGTCTAGTTTCCCCCTTTTTCCCCCAAACATCATTTACTAACATCCCCACGGACCTTGAGATCTGCTCAAGTGTCCAGTTCATCTTAATCTTTGCCCCTACATTCACCTCACAAATGTCATATTAACAACTGATGTATTATTTAGCTCCCTAAGTACCCCCCCTCCCTAATTCTATAAAGATCTATGTAAAAATTCCCAAAAAAATCTACATAAATACCCTCCCCCTAGCACTATAGCTATATAGCCCTCTCTTGGGGAATATTAATCCATCAGGGGTTAATATTAACCCTCTATAACCCTAAACTATGGGTTTTGGTTAAAAATCTATGGTTGAAACTCGAAAAATTGAAATCCCCGCCCTCACTAACCCTTTCTACCCCTTTTCTGCCCTAAATACATTGGTTATAATGTTTTTAAATGAAAACATTAATAAATGGGCGCGATTACATTAAACCCGAAATCCTAAAGTTAAAGACCCCCCGTGCGCAATTTATTTAAACCAATATTATAATCGGCGGGTCCCCTCGGCATTAAAACCTTGTCACATCAAATATGCTGCCAGCCGTTAGATCGCTGGCCCCACTGATCCAACGACTGGCGGTCGATTTCGCAGGGGAGTTGCACGACCTTTTGCATCCGGGGGATTGGCGGTTTCACCACTGTACCCCCGCCACGCGTCGGCCTCCTGCAGTGTTCGGAGCCCCCCCCCCCTTATACCACTTACTGCCTATGGGGCCTCCGTGGAAACCACTTACCACCCATCCCCCCCTCACTGACGTCACACCCACGTCAGCGTGACGTCACCTCACCTTTCTGCCACCGCGCCTCCACGTCACCGCCATGTCGTCCATCCACCCGCCTGCCCTGCCACCGTGTCACCACCACCTAGCCACCCACGTCAACTGCCACGTCACCCTGCCGTACCCGGACACATGATGACGTCATGCTGACGTCATCACCAAAAAGGCGCCAAAGGGCCAAAAGTGCATAAAAAGTCGGGAAATGACCATTGTTTGTCATTTTTATTCGTCGTTTCCGGAGCAGTCTGCATGCAAAAGACGTCGTTTACTGCCGAAATCGAGAATTCATCCACCAAAGTTGTTGCCGCCCTCAAAGTCGACCCAAATACCTGCAAATGATCCAGCTTGATGCCTCCTGCACCGAGAAATCCAGGTATTTGCCGCAGGCAACCCACTTTACCCGTATTTCTCCCATTTTTTCTCCTAAATTCCTGTAAAAAACTCTGCATAAGCTCCTCACAGATAAATTGTCCACTGAAACCACCAAATACCTGGTAAAATCCCTGCACCACAAGGCTCTGCAAGAAACCCATGCCCTTCTGCAAATTCACCATAAAAACTAATTGGAGAAGACGAGCTGCCGGCTAAAAGCCCATAAAATTGCACACTCATCCATGTTTTCAAAGTTCCCCTTGAAGAACCAGCTAATTAGCTCAAACACACTCTGGTTTCTTCCAACAGAGTGCCCCACAGTTCATCAAACCTATAAGAGTTTCCTCATACTCTCAAGGTTGCTCACTGTCAAACATAATTTAGTGGGCATTCCTCAGCCTTTGCACCAATCCTAAACTCAAGTAAATCTCCAGTTAAAATCAAACATGGCCACTCCATCTGCACTGGATGTTGCTCCTGTTAATCCACCCAGTAAGGAGCTTGAAGCTATGCCACTAGTAGACAGTGATTTCCTCATTGCAGATTTTGTGGCAGAGAGGAACCACTTATAGACCTTCTGCCAGCTGAGGAACAGTCACTTGGACAACAGTGACATGTATGGCATCTAGGAGTCCAATCTGCCCACCTACTTCTTGCCATCTGTAAATGTCTTTCCTGAAGTCATTCACCTCTGTGCAGAAAACTATGACCAGAAGCTCAGAGCTGTAAAGTCTCCATCTGGGAGCATCCTCTTTTACATAACACCAGACTCCATAAATCAGATGCTGAATTACAAGCAAACCTAGCTGCTATACCCTTTTTCTATAAAATATTTGCTGGATGAGGGCTCCAGGCTCTCTAGCACAGACATTGCTGCAGTGACCAAAACTTTCATGAAAGCAGACTGCCAACCTTCTGGGCCACCTCCTTTTTCATATACAAATTTCAATGAGGTAGGCAAGTTGCTGGTGGACATGTTAACCTCTGTACTAGGGTTCTCCACAAATGAGCATGTTGATGAAACTGTGCTGGTCATGCTATCTACATACAGCCTGGGAAAGCCCCCTGCTGTAAAATACAATTATGCCAAGTTTATTGCCAACAAGATACATGAGCAACTGCTGAGGATGGACAGGGAAGCTATATTCAAATATTCATCATACATCTATCACCTCTTCTTGTACTATCAAATAGATTGCTTCCAGTGCCCCATCAAGAAGCTGGATTCACAGGGTGAGAGGAGATTTGTCATCTTCTGGTCCTCAGTTTTTCATCAAGTCTAGAGCTCTCCCTACTCCTACTGTGAATTTATTGACCAATTTGCCTATCCAGTTACATGCCTCTTGAAGAGGTCTCCTCTTGCCAGATTGTCCAAAGATATGCAGAAAATCCTACAGCTATCTAGGAACTACAAAATAGGTGATTGGTATTTATAACAAAATCACACAGTCATCAGAATCTATGGTTGTGAGCTCTGTCCCTACAGGCTCCCAAGATATGTGCCTATGAGGTTGTTTGCCCTGGAATACTATAGGCAACTCATCAATTCTGACCTTACACACTTCCATAGTGCCAAGAAAAGCCAATCTAAAATTCAGAGACCAACCTAGGCCCATTCATCATAACAGGAAAGATGGTGGGCAAGAAGCTGATCAAATATTGGGGCAACAGCTTAAACTCAAAAGGAGCTTCTGGTGGGTCCCTTATGACCCTAAAGGCTTTATCAGTGCTAGGAGAGTCAAGTATAGGCTGCTAGCCTATAAACATTGTCCATATCCACAAATATAACACTTTGCCAACCAAGATGAATGGGTTCCTGATACAATAGTAGAAGAATTTACTCAGGAAGAGAAAATGGAGCAGACTATAAAATATTTAGAGAAAACTCTTGACTTGGATTCTTGTCAGCAGGTCATATTCAAGCAACCAGTCCAAGTAGGAGAAGGCACATCCACTGCTGCAGCTGCGCAGACTACACAGCAAGCATCTACAACCACCACTACAGCAAAAGGCAAAGAGATAATGGATGAACAGCCAGAGACAGAAGCAGGGCAGCCCAGCACCTCAAAGGATCAAAGTCAAAGGCAAGCCCCTTTACAGCAAACTGGACCTACCCAAATCCCAGTTTTGCAAACACCTCTCAATGAAGAGAGAGGAAAAAAGCAAGATAGAGAGGAGGTCACACCTCCAAGTGGGTCAGCAGAGCAACCAGAGGCCAAGAGGCCAAGAATTGACCCTGAAACAGAGGAAGAAGACATCAGTGAGGAAAGGGAAAAAAGCCAAAACAGAGAAAGACAATCCAGCCAACAGACTGCCACTAGTTCATTTCAGCTGGAACAGGCCATGCAGAAAGGCACAGAGGTATCCTCCTCAAGGCAGCAAGGCAAGCAACCAGCTGGTATCAAAGGGGGTTTCATGGAAATAAAAGCACATAAAGAATTGTTGAGAGTACAACTCTATGATCAATTCTTGAAGGCAACCCCCTCCAAAAAACAGAGATTGATGGCAGCATACGACATCAAGGACGACAAAATGATTTTTACTCATTTAAAGCCTAAAGTTCCACATCCCAAAACCTCTGCAGATTACCTAAGAACAAACTTGGAGGTCTTTTCTAAAGACATACATCCAATGGATCAAATAGAGCTGCATAAGCAAACAGGGGAAATGGTCTATGCTACACTTGCAGACAAGGCCATGCTGGCCCATAAGTTGAAAGAATCACTGAAAAATACTAATACACAATTGGATTTGGAAAGGATGTCTTCCTAGGCCAAGGACAACAAAATAAAGACATTGGAAGACATTATCATTGATCTAGGACATGATCCGAAAGATCCAAAGGGTGTTAGGGACCTTATGAAAAAGAAAGAGGATAATATTGCTGCACTCAGGAAACAGGCAAAATTGCCTCCAACCATTCACCCTGACACTGCAGAACTTGCACAGGAAAAACAGCTTGATGACACCATGGATTTACTCATGAAGATGAATCAAAGGATACTAGAGATGGAAAGAGAATTGGAGAAAGCATGGCAAGGAATACAGGGAGAATCAACCTCCCAGCCCCCTCAAACTTCCACAACTCTTGGCCCTGCCCCTCCTTCACAAGCAGTAGCAGCCCCTCCTGCCATTCCAGCACCAACCATAGCCACATCAACAACAGAGGCAACAGAAGCAACAGCAGCAGCAAAATCTAGCATGAGTATGGAGGACTTAATGAAAGCTGTCAAGGAGCTTGAAACTCAAGTGACAGAAATAAATGAAGCCAAGCATAGACTGGCCAAGCTAGAGGCCAGCTATGACAAGTCCAAGATGACAGTAGCAGAAAAGCAGAGAGAGATAAAGGCCTTGGAGGCCAAAGTAAAAACTTTGGAAAAGGAATTGCTTCTAGGCAAGACCTTAGCAGAAATCAAGAAGATAATCTGGGCCAAAATTGGCCAATCAATACATGACCAATGGAGGTCAATCCAGGAAATACATGAGCATATTGAACTAATAGGCATGGCTCATGTTGAAATACAAAGGGCGAGAATAGCACTAGGAATCATGCCTGAGCAGGCCAATAAAATGATAAATTTCCTCAATAACCACACTAGGGAGGAATTGGCAGCTCTAGAAATAAACAGCAGAACAGACACTATCCTGACAGCTAAGAAAGTGCTGACTTTGAGGAACTTCACTCAAACTCTAGAGAGAAAATGTCAGGAGATGAAGACAGAAATTGATGAATTCAGGGCAAAGATGACAGTGCTATAGGACAAAGGACTGCCAAGCCTAGTGACTGGCACAGGACAACTGCTGTCATATAATCAGTATATCACAAGGATCAACAATTATGTTGAGAATCAAATAACAGCATCCAACAGCTCCACAGAAGAAGCAGGGCCTCCCTCTGGGCAGTCTCTGTATGACAAATTGGAAAATCTATTTTTTATTGAGCATGAGATAAATCATCTGTTTGAAGTACCTCCAAACTTCTACATATATACAGAAGCAGATGAAACACTGGTAAAAATAAGGAGACATCAGCTCCCTCCAGCTGATTGGTGGCAGGCAATGCTGGAAATTCTGCCTAGGTGATCCCATCATATTATTCCTTTTTTTGAAAAATCAGATTTCAGTCATAGTACAGGTCAGCAGACAAATCAGCATGCAGGTATCACAGGAAGCATCCGTACAGTGACTCACCAAAGCACTCAGACAGCAGGCTCAACTAACGCAGAATTAAAGGCACAGCTACAGCCAACTTTCCTGAGCCAAAAAGTCAAAAGTTGTCTGACAGAAAGATAGCTGCCATCTCAACATTAAATGTTGTAGTTATTTTTTTCATTTACTTTTTGTAAGAGAGTTGGTGGTGCAATTTATTGCACAATTTCTCACTATTGAGATATTTTGTATCCCATTTTGTATATATATCCCCTCAAAGAACGTATTGAGGGTCGGTTGTAGTGAAACTCTTTCAGAATAGCTGTATTGTATATCTGAGACATTTGAGCTAATACAAATTGCTGGTGGAGTTCCTGATTCCTATACTATCTGAAGGTGGAAATGAATGGCCCTGTTGTGTTGCAGAATTCCTGTGTCATTTGTTGGAACAATAAGTAATTCTGAACTGTGTTCTTGTTTTTCTGTGTATGCCAAAATTCATATATGTTCATGATCATAGAAAATAGAGAAAAAGAATAGCTTAGGATTTGTTTGAATACACCCTATGCTCAATCTCTATTTCTTAATATGTTTTCTTCTGGATTAGCCATGGATATGAATTCTTAATTGCTCATGTCTAAACTGATTCTATCACTGTGAATATTGTTTAAGAATTCTTAACTGCTCTTAAGCAACACTCTCATTTCTCCTTCATTAGCATAGTGAAATATTCTCAAATGCCTTTCACTCACTAATTCCATAACTTCATTTCATAATCTAAGAAATTGTTCCACAGATGCCTATCTGGCTTTGCAGCAACACTCTGCCTTCAAAAACCTACTTCAGTAGCACACTACCTGAACTCCATTGCCCAATGGACCAAACTGTTCTGTAATCTATACCTCATCTCTGTTTGAATTCACCAACCCACCAAACGCAAACAAAACAGCACACTATAACTAGCCTAAAATCATCCACCAATAAAGCTAAATTATAAAGAGAGAGCCCTCTCTGGTTACAGGTAGGCTAGGACCTGTAACTAAAAGATTGGTCAGTGGTTACCTCGACCGTATTCCCTTTAGGAAGCAGGGAACAACCTGAGTGTTAACAACATTATAATGATACAATTTGGATCACACCTCCCCATTTTGGGAAGCTTTTGGTCCCCAAAATATTCTACTAAACAAGGTGAGGAAATTTTTCCTCCACATTCTCTCTTGTGTACCATTTAGCTTTTCTTGGAGGTTGTCCCTTCAACCCAATCTGCCAAAGGTCATGCTACCCATTTCTTGTAGTTCTAGACCTCTTTTGAAAAACCATATCTTCTGTCAACTGTGCTTGAGCATTTGGTGCCAGATCCTTCACAGGCGGTAGGACCTATTCCTCTTCCTGATATAGCATGGAAGGCTCATAGTGTTTCAAATTCTCCACATTCATAACTAAGTAAATGCACATATATGGTGGTAAACTAAGTGAATAGGCATTATAACCCACTTTTACAATATCTCAAAGAGACCATACCTCAGAGCCTTGATTTTCTTATTAGGCCTCTATAACCTCTCCTTGTTCAACTGTAGCCATACTTTGTCTCCCATCTTGAATAATTTCTATGTTCTATGTTGATCATTCCTAGCCTTATACTTATGTTGTGAATTCTACAATGTTTCTTGTACTAGTAGATGGATCCAGCTAATCTTCTCTATAAAATGTTCAGCCCTCAAAGTGTCTCTTGTAAGATCTTCCCTCACTCCTCCTTGTTGCCCATATGAAATATCCAATGGTGAAGGCACCAAATATTGAAAGCAAGTTTCAAATGGGAACTTATATGTAGAAATGTGGATTGATTTTTTGTATGAATGTTGTATATAAACCAAATTTTCATCCCAAGTCTTTAGATGCTTCTGCTTGTATCCCCTTAGGATCTACACCAAATTCCTATTGACTACTTCTGTCTGCCCATCTGTGTATGGATGGAATGTTGTAGATATCTTCAACTTTGTGTCCATCTTCTCCCATAGGTAAGGGATGATATATATTCTGTTTCATGTTACTAGGCTTATTGGTACAACAAAGCATGCATCCTCTTATGAACCTAGCTACCTGCTCTTGCATCTTGGGCCAATACACATACCTCTACAAGTTAGCCATAATATTCCCTACACCAAAGTGCCCTGCAACCTTGGAGGTGTGAGCCTCTCTAATCAACTACAATCCCTTACCTTTAGGAACACATAACTTATCCAACTTGTAGAGTAACCCGTTCTGGAGATGGTAGTCAACAATGCTATTTACATCGTCCTCATGTCTCTGACTCTGGAAATGTTGATACACCTCCTTGAAATCCTCATCCTATGAATATGCTCCCCTGTATGCGTCATGGGTGAATGGCTCAATGTGCATAAGAGTCCCCAAAGTTGTAATATTTGATGTGGGTGGCCTTAAAAGTATGTTGGCTAGGTTATTTATGTTTCCCTTCTTATACATGATCACCAAATGAAACTACTGTAAAAACCCCATCCACTTGTATTGCCTGGTTTGCTGTAGCTTAATCTGGGCCTGCAAGTACTGTAGTAGTTGGTGATATGTGTGGATTATAGTCTCCTTTCCCATCAGATAATGCTTCCATTTATTCACAGTTTTCACCATCGTATAAGTCTCCTTTTCGTAGGTAGGGTAGTTAAGAACTACCCCATGAAATACTTCAGAATGGTAGAAAATGAAACTTTGTGCGGTTGACCCATAACCGTGATGCTGACTGTTGATGAAGTAGTAGGTGCCCACATAGCCAGGGGTGGGAGGGAACATCTCCAAAAGGAACCCACTCTAAATGCTACTCTAGATATAAAAACTAATTTGAAATGGTCATAACTCGGTCAATATAACTCATAATCTTTATTATAATCTATTTTTCAAAATAGAATGACCATTCTCCATCTTCCCATGTGATTGAAATCCATATTTTGAAATTTTGCAAACTTAGATTCATGCTGCATCGTCACAAAAGTTCTGAAAAAATAGATGATTTTAAATCAGCAATATCTCCCTCACATGGACTCTGATTCAGCCAATTTTTTTGTTTGAATTTGGGTATTTTTTTGCAAGGAATCCAAATCTCTCATTATTATTATTATTATTTTTGATAAATTTTGTACCAAAATTTTTAGATCTAATCTGCAAACTCTCTGCCCAAAAAATCCTTACAAAAAAATGAAAAAAAAAAATTATTGCCGCTTTGTTCAAGAAAGTGCTTTGTGGAAGTCGTAGCATGTGCTTGAAGTTTGTTGAAGATTGTTGAAAAAATTTGAAACTGAAATATGCATCAAAACCTCATTCCCATGGAGCCATAACCTGAATTTGATACCACTGATCCGGATCTTGGGGGGAGGCCCCCAAGATCTAAAAGATTGAAATGGATTTTGGTGGGGGGGGAGGCCCCAAGATCTGAAAATTTGAAATTCCAAAAGAAAATAGGAGAAAACACATTAAACAAAACCACCAAGGAACTTTTTATTAAAATAGAGAATAACCGTAAAAGCTACATTGTGGTGGAAAATATGTCCTTTTACAAAATGCGACTTGTTACTTATAGTCTTTTTTTATTTATAATACCACAAGTAAATTCCATGGGTGAGTAAATACCATGGGTGGATCTCACTTACAATACCATGGCCGAATGAATATCATTGGTGGATGACGCTTACAATACCATGGGTAAATTACATAAGTGGATAAAAATCTTGGGTGGATGATACCATGGGTGGATTCCACTTACAATACCATGGGTATATTCCATGAGTGGATAAATACCAAGGGTCAATGAATACCATGGGAGGATGCCAATTTCCATTTGGATCATTTACCCCCCAAAAACGTTGTTTGATGTCTCAAAACTCTCTCGGAAGGTTTCACACCCCATTTTGCCAAACTAGGTGCCACAGGTAAAAACGGTCCCATGAGCCGATTCCTCTATTTTTTCCACTCTAAATGAATCAATATGTATGAAAAATAATATAATAATACAATCCAAATCCTTCAAACTTGGGTTTGTAGGTCATCCCCCCTAGACATTATCCTTTTGGCCAAATACCCTTCCTATTTCCATTGTATCGAATAGTAATCACTTTAGCTATGGCCAAATTGGATTTCCCAACCTCACCTTAGGGATCCCATTTTGGTACTTAGATCCTCTTTCCCCCACACTACCCTCTTCTCATTCTTCTTACCTATTTTTGACACATGTTAGGTCCACTACTAATATCCATGCAACTAATTCAATTCCTGTACAACCCAAATCGAATCCTTCCCAAACTAGGAAAGGAATTGAAAAGATGGGGAAAAGCCAAGAAGAGAGGAGGCATTAGTGAAATAGGCCAAGTTTTGGCCACCCATAACACCACACTTAAAATCCTACCTTCATGTGCTTTATGCAATCTCCCTGGTCATGCTACAAGTAACTGTCAATTTCTTCCTGAGCCTAAGTCACTTCTTATAGTGGGTGACATGGAGACTAATCCTCCCATCCTAGTGGTTTAAATCCCTCATATTTAACCATACATATGGCTAAATCCTTACACATAGTTGACCCTTATGCTCTATGCAAATTACAACCATTATTCTCATCATTGTGCCAAACTACCTTAGTTTCATGACACTTTGGCTATTGTGAGAGAGTTGAATTCTGCTTGTAGTAGAGCATATACCCTTGTAGTTAATGACCTAAAAATTCATAATTAGAGGTTAATCTAGGAGCCACATCAACCTATAATTGAGATTGGTCCTATCATTATACCCACGGATGAGAACATCATGCAAATCCTTTACCTTTCAAACTCCATGGGGTTGAATTCATCATAAAATCTTTTTTTTTTTTTTTTTTTTGCATATATCATAGCATTCTGTGTATGCCTTTTATCACTTCAATATCAAAATTTATGCAGTCTTCATGTACTAGTCTTTAGTCTACCCATGAAGAAATCGTGTATGTGAACAATCCTTCTCATTCCCATGACATTGAACTAGGGTTCCTTTCCCATTATTCCACCACTTTATCTGGTAGTGATGATTCTATGGTCACTACTATTAACTCACATGAAGACATTCTAAAGTCCCATATCACTATACATTACCCTTGGGATGTTCCACCTCATCATTCCTACTTCTTATCTCAGCAACCCACTGCCTCCAACCAATGTGTTGTTGAATCGCAATTGTTTTTGGAGGAACATTTGTCCACTATATTTAAATCAACTCCTTAGTATGGTGACACCTCTTTGTGAACCCATAAACTGAGTCCCTTTGAATCACATACACTACAAGGAAAGAACATATAGTGGATGCTTTTGCAGAAGCCCCTATAAAAATAGACCAAAAATTCGTTTCTAGCAGAGGTCACTAGCAAAGTTGGGTAGGTAGATGTTTTAGCGGATGTTTTTTAACAGTGTGTCTATAATACACTAACACATTGGTGCATTACTATAAATAGATGCACTGGTGCTTAATAGCATATGATGCACCATGACAAATTTATTTTTTATAGAAATAGAAAATAGTGGCGCACTAAGTAAATAAGGCACACTGGTGTGTATACTAATCAATAGCACCAAAAAAGGGTTAAATTTAAAAAAAAAATGGTCATAAAATTCATTTTTCCTAGTCCAACTCAATACTCTCATGACACGCCAGTGTATAAAAAATATGTGCACTGTTGTGGGCTATTTAATTTAAAAATAACACTGCACTTATTATATTACATGCACCGATGTCGTTAATTGAACTGAATACCCCAATGCTTCATAGAAAATTGTGCACCATTGCAGGGTTATTTTTTATACAAATAAAAACAACGGTGTGCTACATATATAAGGCACACAAGTGCGTATGCTATTTGATAGCACCAGACAAGGGTTGAATTTAAAAAAATTGTCAGTCGAAGTAAAATTCATTTTCACCATTTCAGTGCTATACTCGCACGAAGCACTAGTGCAATAACTGTTTATGAAAGCCCATGTGCGTAAACAACATAGTGCATTGTGGAAGGGTTTTTAATTTTAAAAATGCCAATTTGCTTCTTAGGTAGTACACACGTGTGTTGTTAATGTAACTGTACAACCCAATGCTTAATATACAATCGTGCACCGTGGAAGGGTTAATTTTTATAAAAATAAAAAACAACGATGCTTTGAGTAGAACAGGTGCACCAGTGCATACACAACTCAATAACACCAAACAAGGGTTAAATTTTTTAAAAATGTCAGTTGTAAAATTCATTTTCACCATTTCAGTGATATATTTTCATGAAGCACTAGTGCTATCCCTATTTATGAAAGCTTTGGTGCATAAACAACATGATGCACATGAAAGAGCTTTTAATTTACAAATGGCGGTGCATTTCATATAAAATAAGCAGTGGTGCAGTTAATAGAAATGTTTTCTTGGTAACAGACAAGCACACTATGGCAAGGTTATTCTTAATTTATAATTTATATGGGTTAAAAATATCATAATGTATACCTTTTGGACACTATACATATGCATTGTTAAAATGATTCCTTATCATGTAGCCTTATCGTTTATTTTTACCAAAATTTTGTATGATATATTGTTGTCAGCATTGCATTAAATATTGATTGAAAACTATTTATACAAAAACTCAAAACCTCAAAAAGTTCGGGTGCACTCTTTTCTATATTTTGAAATCACTTTTTATTTTATGGTCTAACATGCATATGGTTAATCAATTTGGAATCCTGGAATATTGTTGTGAGATTGAAAATGGTGTCCTCAAAATTTGAAAAAGTTGTTGAAATTCACCATGATCGTATTCAACTTGCAGTGGAATCTTATTTTGAGGCCAACGACGACGCCCTTCAAATTTGAAAAATATGTTGAATTGCATACTCTAACTATTTCACTTTTTTTTTTCAATGAATTTTGTCTTAAATTTGTGAGGAAATTGTCTAAATTGTAATTGGGTATAATTTGTGTGTTTTTGAAGCTGCTAAATATTTTTTATATATTAAAAGAAATAACTTATTGTAAATTATATTTTTCAAAATTAAAAAACGGGGTCTTGAATAGACGATGATTTGGTGCTCTGTGTTGTAGCTCATTCTGGCATAGCTATAATATCAAATATCTTGAAGAAAGTTCCAACACAAGATTAAATTTTGCAAAATTTGATGGCACCTGATAATATTTTCTAACAACTCTACAAAGGTAAGACATTCTTGTTTTTATGAAAAATGATAAGAATGATGAAATACTTCCTGGTTTCATTTCAAATGTTTGGAAAGGGGAACATTTTTATGGGATATATTTAATATCAGTTTTTGAGATCATGTGATGGAGGAATTCTGCCATATATGCTAGGATTACCATTCACTGTGTATTATGTATTTTGGTTCGAAATCATATTGGAAATGCTTGAAGACTTGACCCATGCAATAATGAAAGACATGGAAACAGACTTTAGAACTTTGGGGATGAACCCCAAGCAAATGGAAAAACCTTCCAGCTCAAAGAATGCAAATGATATTAGCCATCTGTTCAAGGAGAGCATCTCCATTTCTTTTAATTCCAATAGTCAATTCACCTTGTTCTTTCCTGGTGTTTCAAAGGGTAATCCAGATTCAAACTTGAGGCATATTTGTATCTTTATGAGCAATCTTTAGCTCTCAAGATTCATGATTAAAGGAGATTTATTTAAAATTTTCTAGGCTCAATTCACAAGTTGGCTTTGAAACCTTAGAATTCGAGCATCAAGAATCCATAGGTCAACAACCATATTGCTCCAAGGTCTATCGTTGAACAAATATATTCCCCAAAGGAAACTCACACACAAGGTATGAAGTGAAAGAGGGTCTCACTGATCATTGGCACGACATGTCAATATATGCTAACGAACTTGGGAAAAATAAACACATAAAATACTTTCCCTTGGTTGGTATGGGACAATCTCTGCAAAGGTTATTTTAAAGGGAGGGGTTATGACTGTCTTTTCAATTTTTCTAAGTCATAAACTGAACACTAAAATTGATCAAATTTCATGCTCATACAAGGCATTAAAAAAGAGAAGACGCCACGGGCTGCACAATGCATTGATTGAGAAGAGAGAGGCTATAGTTTGTGCACATCCATGTTTCTTTATACAAGATGTTTTTCACCAGCATGAATGACTCAGGGTCTTCTACAGGAAAAATTCTACAAATTAAATACATGGCAGAGAACACCTCAAAAAATCGATGTAGTTTCTTTTGTTTCAGAGATAAAACTTGTTCCAAGAAAGATAATGTAACGCCCTCCTCCACATCCACCCAAGTAACCATGCCAACCGGGGTAAACATGAGACGAGAGGCTACTATGATCAGATTTGACCTCCTAGGTAACCTTAAGGAAGTGGAATCGATGAAACATCACACACACTCATCCAACATCATCAACAAAACCCTCAGGAGACAAGTCAACCACTCAGAAAGCCTGTCCTTGGGTGCCACTGCTATTCTTGACCTCTTAGGCCATAGTCGCTCTCATGCTATGGGCAAGGGAGCAACCAAAAACCTAAAGTCTCTCTCATAGGCCTGCCTGCTAGCAACTGTGAACTAAAGTTACCAGTTCTGTGCCAACGACCCTGGGATTTAAGCCATTTTTCAGGCCCAGAGCCTAGGCCACTGCCCAAAATGGAATGATAACTTAGAATCAATAAAAGTATAGGGAAACAATGATGAAAAATCAATAAGTTGATCAACATCTTAACCAAACCCCTACTAGTCATGAGAGGCATTTTGTCAAACTTATCATCAACATGTAACCTAGAAGTGTAAACAACAAAATTAAGTGTAGGGATCTCATACATTTCTGAGAATCACTATGAACCATTGTCCCCTTATGCCAATCATTGCATTATCCTATATTAGGTCATAAACACATTATCCATTCATATTCAAGTAAAAACATGCTGAGATCCATACATAGTTGTTGTCATAAAATGTGCATATATCGCATAATAGGAACAAAAATACAATGAACATATCATCCATCAAAATCCATATATACATGAGTACATTTGCACATAGAAATCAAGGGAATAAATTTCTCATTAATGAATGCAATCAACCAACCAAAGATGGGACTACCACATTCCACCCGACCATAGAATGGCTGAGCCAAATCTCTCTTCAACCATTCACCCCTATGCCATATTCCAAGCATGAATGTGGGGCTCAAACCAAAAGAACTCAAGATTGGCATATCGAGGCTAAGGACCTCACCATCATCAATAGAAACTGGGCTTTACCATAATCCATCCCGGATCACTAGGCCTTCATAATGAACATATCATAACAGGATTTATTGTGATCTCCACCTGATCACTAGGCCAAACAAGCATGGATGCCACCAAATTTCTCCACCTACACATGAGGAATTTTTCCTGTCTCCTAGTCTCTCAAGATTTACTGCAATCCAAACCTAGATCACTAGGCCCTAAACCCAGACCCACTCTCCAAGCTTTACCACATATCCCAAACCCATAATTACTAGGCCCAATGGGGAGAAAACTACATCTTGGCTTTACTGTATATCCTACCATTCATCAGCAAGGATTCTTAGGCCCACCGAGGCAACACAATCCTAGCTTTATCGCAACCCATATTTTGGCTCAAGGGTCACTGGGCTAGTGGCTTTACCATGATCCATAGTCTGGTTCAGGGACCACTAGGCCATGTGGTCTATCATTCAAAGATCCACCTCACTCAGCTTCGAAACCATTCGACAATCCATCTCAACCAAAACATGAGAACCCCATCACACCATGGTTATCTAGAAATGACAAGGCTAGGCTTAAAAACAATGTTACACCTGGAAAAACCCATTCCATGATAGAAAATAACCACATGCAATGCCATGCATTCCAAATCTAGCAAGGAAAATACACATTCAAGCCGATACCTGCAATGAAGCCTATTGTAGCTACTTGATCCTTCCTTTCCCTACTTGATATTTGTTTCCTCTTGCCTTCTTTGCCTTTCTTGCTCCAATGCCAAAGTGATCCAAGAAAACTCTAAGTGTCCAAGAGTATGAGAGAGAGAATAACGGGAGTGCTCCAAAATTGAACTGACAAAAGGTTACCAACTTATCCTCATAATCCTTTTTATGAATCAAGCCTCTATTTTCTTCATTTTCCATTATTTTCCTTCATTTTCCTCCTCACATGCAATTTGTGACCTTTCACCTCCTTTTCTCCTAATTTCCTTTATTTTCATAAATGATTGTGCCAAAAAATCCATTTTTCCTTTCCAAAGCCTTAGCCATTGCCTTTGCAAATTTCCTTAGCCATAAACAACCAAATGAACATCCCCTAAGATGGCATGCCCAACATTCATCTTGGAATAAGTGTCCCATTCATCTGTGGTTATTGTTTTTAACTTCTATTACATGAAATTTTCACCAGGGATGTTATAGAACCATCCCCCTTGGGGGACACCATCCTCAGTGTTCAACCACACATATACCTCAGCAACCTACTGAAAGAATACATATTCCTCATGGAGCTTTATAACACAACTCGATGTAGTCTTTACAATGAAAGATATACACAAGAGAAGAACATCATGACAACATGACAACATACTGCATAGTGGAGCTTTATAACACAACTCATTACTATATTTATAATCATCATCTTGCTGAGTGCCAACTCATATAACATCATAACATCATGATAACATAACTACATGATATCAGAATAACATGACACCCATACTGCATATTGGAGTTTTATAACATAACTCGTTATGGTATTTACATCCCTACACGGGTGTACATATAACAACATCATAAAAAATATAGATACCAAAACATATGCTAAATCATATACCAAAGCATATATCAAAACATATAATAAACACCATGTCTAAGCATATATCAAAATATCATATAGAGTATATCAAAACATCATAAGGAATATATCAACCACCATAAAGAAAATACCAAACCATCATAAAGCATATACCAAACCACCATAAAGCAAATACCAAACCACCATAAGAAAATACAAAACCACCATAAGCAAATAAACAAACCACCATATCAAGTTTCTTTTCCTCAACCGAAAAACAAGGAAGGATACATAGCCTGCATTTGATCTGCCATCCCCATTATATCTTCATCAAGCCCAAAGTGCTTCCATTGCACTTTAACTTGTTTTATTGCTTGGTTTTGGAGCATGAGAACCTTTTTCTACAATATACACTAAGGCTTTGGCTGGAATTCTTAATCTGGTTCCATCTGCAATACAGACTAGTCAATTACATGATAAACATATTTAACATGTTTCTTAAGCAAAGATACATGGAAAACATCGTGGACTTTCACTATCGGAGCCAGTGCAAGTCGATAGGATAATGGCCCAATCCTCTCAATGATACTAAAGGGTCCACAAAACCGTGGTGCCAACATGGCACATGATCCAATCCGCAAGGAGATCTTCTTCGATTTGATGCTCAAGTACATGTGTTCCCCACCCTGGAACTCCTTAAACAACCTGTTCCTATCTACATAAATGTTCTTCCTATCCTATGCTACCTTTAGATTCTTCTTGATCACCTGCATCTCTTGTTCCATGTATGCTAACATATCTGGTCCAATCAATACCCTGCTAACTGGATCACTCCAACTGATAGGAGTGTTACAACTCTGCCCATACAATTCCTCAAAAGGACTCATCCTCAAAGACTCCTGATAATTGTTGTATGAAAACTCTACCAAAGGGAGATACTCTTCCCACTTCTGCTATTGATCCATCACATACATCCTCAACATGTCCTCCAATATATTGTTGACCCTCTATGTTTTTCCATCTGCGTGTGGATGATAAGCTGTGCTGAAGGCCAAATTGGTGCACAAACCTACAAATAACTCCTTCCAAAACTTGGAAGTCAAATTTGCATCCCTGTCTGAGACAATATTCTTCATAACACCATGTAGTCTAACCACATTTGTGATGAACATTTGTGCCACATCACTAGCTAAGAGCGTAGACTTCACCGGAATGAAGTGTGCAACCTTTGTTAACCTATCCGAAATGACCATGATGGAATCATGTTGCTTCACTATCCTTAACAACCCTGTAATGAAATCCATGGAAATTACCTCCCATTTCCATTCCAGAATCGTAATCTGTTGTAGAAGTCCACCTCGAAACTTATATTATGCTTTCATTCACTAAAAAATCAAAACATCCGGCCACAAACTCTGCTGCATCCCTCTTCAAATTTGTCCAATAGTAATATCTCTTCACTGTTGTCAGTGTCTTATGATAACCTTGGTAACCTGAATATGGTTTCACATGAAACTCCCTCAACATCACCATCTTGAGCTCACTACTGTCTGGTACATATATCCTCTCTCAGAACCTGACCAATCCATATAATGTAAGATGATAGTCCATGCCCTACGCACATGTACATGTACCTATAACTGTACTACAACATGTATCTATACCACTACATGTACATGTACCTACACATGTACCTGCACATGTACCTACACATGTACCTACACATGTACCTACACATGTACCATGACCTTTACCTATACCTGTACTATCACCCTGCTGCAACCTATGCATAATCTCCATATATCTAATATCCTGTTGTCCTGCCTACAAGATCCTCTCTTGTCAGTCTGTCCCATAGGAGCTCATATCTTCCAAATGATGTACCTGTATCCATCTACTAAGAGCATCTTCCACCCTATTTTCCTCACCTCTGATGTATCAGATCTCGAAATCAAGCTCGTTGATCATGGTCAACCATCTAGCCTACCCGTCGTTTAGATTTGGCTGGTCAAACAAATACCTCAACGCAATGTGATCACTCATAAGCACAAATTTCCTGCCAAGAAGATAGTGCCTTCACATCTTTAGTGCATGTACAATCGTTGCTAAATCAAGATCATGTCTTAGGTATTTCTTCTCGTGCTCATTTAGTTTTCAAGACTCATAACATACCACTTGTCCATCCTACATAAGGATTCCACCAAGCCCTCTCTTGCAATCATCTGTGCATACCACAAACTTTTTGTCCAAATATGAAATTTGTAGTACTAGTGCATGGGTCAACAACTGACTAACTTCACACTCCTTTGTCCATTCGAACTTCTTACCTTTCCCTTGCAATGATGTAATGGGATAAGAAATCTATGAGAAGTTCCTGATGAACCTCCTATAATATCCCACTAGACCCATGAAAGATCTCACCTCATCCACATTCTTAGGAGCTACCCACTCCATGATGACCCTTATCTTCTCTAGATCTACTGCAATTCCCTCCTTAGAGACAACATGTCCCAAGTAGTGCACCTCGGTCTGAAAGAAACTACACTTGGTGAGCTTATCATACAACTAATGCTCTCTCAAAAAACTCAATACTGTTGTTAAGTGCTCGATGTGCTCTTCCTAATTTTTATAATATACCAGTATATAATCAATGAACACAATAACAAACTTATCCAAATATGGATGCAACACATTATTCATCAAACACATGAATGTAGCTAGAGCATTAGTTAAGACAAATGGAACAACAACAAATTCATAATGCCCATACCTAGTCCTGAACGTAGTCTCGTAAATGTCCTCCTCTTTGATGCATACTTGATGGTATCTAGATCTCAAGTCAATCTTAGAGAACGTTGTTGCTCCCTTCAGTTGATCGAACAAGTCATCAATCCTTGGTAAAGAATATTTGTTCTTGGTAGTCACATTGTTCAACTCCCTGTAATCAATGCATAATATGAGAGTACCATCTTTCTTCCTCACAAACAAGACCGGTGCACCCCATGGTGATACTCTTGGCCTAATGTATCCCTTGTCCAACATTTCCTTCAACTACAACATTAAATCAACCAACTCAGGTGTGCTCATCTTGTAAGGTTCATTAGATGCTGGTGCTGCCGTTGGAGCTAACTCAATCGAGAAGTTTACCTCCCTAATTCCGTGGACAATCTCTCTTAAGGTGTTCCTTGCCACATGTCCAACACTCCAACTGACCAGTACCAACACCTCTATGTTTTTGTTGCAACTCATGTCCCTGTCTAGCAGCATTAAATCTCTTCTGTGGTGCCACATTTCTTTTGTCTCATCTGCATGCTGATCCTTTGTCCGCTTAGGCTTCCATTTAACTTTACATTTGTCCTTTCCTTTCCATCCATGCTGAGATTCATTCTTACGGTTTGATTGTTCATAAAAATGCTTGAGTTTCCCAATAACTTCCTTAAGTGACCAAGGTTCATCATATTCAATTTGATCTCTAAATACTAATGGAAAACCACTAAAAAATCTTTGAAATTTAGCCTTGTCATCAGTAAGATACGATACATACCTCAATAGTTCCAGAAACATTTTCATGCACTCTTTGTCTGTCATTGATCCCATATTTAAATCATAGAATTATTTTGCCTTACTGTCATAGTACCTTTCTAAGCATTACTTCTTCCTTAAAAATCTCTTGAACTCCTGCTAGCTCAAGTCATTTGTCCTGATGTCCCGCTTAACATCTTCCCACCAGATTTCTGCTTTATCTTTCAAGCTGAAGATAGCTATTCTAGGCTTCATGTTATCCATGTACTCATGCAATTCAAATAATTTGTTCATCCCAAGTATCCAAGCCTCTGCATCTTCTGAATTCTTCACATCTCCATCAAAAAGGTGGTTTTGCTTTCTTGAACTCATCTAGCAAGTATCCCCTATCATTCCTCCTATACGGATGACAACGATGATGATCATGATGTCTATTAGAACTAGAACTAGAATACTACCTGTACTCACTACCCCTCCTTTCCAAAGTATCCAACAACATACCATCTCTCATTGTATCATATCTATCTGACCTGTGTCTACCAGGATATCTACTACCATATGCCTCATTAGTTTTATCCTCATGTCCATGGCTGATCCGAAGCGATCCTTGTCGGTGCAAGTCTGACAAACTCTAAAGAAGTATAGCATTCACCTATGCCTACTTCTCTTGTGCCTGTATGATCTGATCATTATTCGCCTTACAACTCCTTATCTCTTCCTTCAAACTTCTCATTGTAATTGCCAAATCTGAAGAGTTCCCAACACCATACTGCTCTTCAGATTCATAGGGAGATTCCTTATAGTCAACCATCTTGCTAGTCATTTGATATTTCTCTTCCTGCAATGCATAATATGTCACATAAACCAAATCACATTAAACCAACGTACCTTTGTATAGCTTGGGGAGGATACCTTGTCTACAAGATCAACAAATCAACGTGATACATGTATAACATAATCATAACAACATATCGACATACACAAATGTATCAACACATAAACATCACCCTAACTAGGATCCAGTCATCAATGCATGGCAACAACCATTACTCCATTATACACATTGCCACATGCAACCAACAACATTCATAAGCAATGCCTAACCAACTACACATACACATAAACACATGTAGTGGAGCATAATCGATCAATCCTTGTAATAAACCTACAAGACTGATACATGTTCAAAATGTAACCTAACATACAAGGATGTAAGTAGGCGACATAAAATTAACATGTAAGTGACAAATAACCATATACATTTAGTCACATACTCATGTCAAATACATTCTGAAAGATCAACATCAAATTCTCCATGATAACCATAATAGAACCCTAATCAATCATCAAGAAAATGTAACAAGTATATAAGTGTAAGAGACATACATGCAACTGACATGCATGCATGAACAACATATTCAACCCTTCCAATCCTAGGTTTGAACCATGCTCTGATACCACTCTGTAACATCCTCCTCTCACATCCACCCAAGTAACCATGCCAACAGAGTCAAACATGAGACGAGAGGCTACTATGATTAGATTCGACTTCCTAGGTAACCTTAAGGAAGTGGAATCGACAGAACATCACACACAGTCATCCAACATCATAAACAAAACCCTCAGGAGACAAGTCAGCCACTCATACAACCTGTCGTTGGGTCCCACTATTTTTCTAGACCTCTTAGGCCATAGTCTCTCTCATGCTATGGGCAAGGGAGCGACAAAAAACCTAAAGTTTCTCTTATAGGCCTGCCAGCGAGTGATTGTGGACTAAAGTTGCTAGCTTTGTGCCAACATCCCTAGGATTTAAGCCATTTTTCAGGCTCGGAGCCTAGGCCACTGCCCAGAATGGAATGATAACTCAGAATCAATAAAAGTATAGGGAAACAATGATGAAAAATAAATAAGTTGATCAAGACCTTAACAAGAGCCCTACTAGCGATGCCAGGCATTTTGTCAAACATATCATCAACATGTAACCTATAGGTGTAAAAAATAGAATTAAGTGTAGGGATCTCATACTTATCTTAGAATCTCTATGGAACATTGTCTCCCGATGCAATTACTGCATTATCCTCTATTAGGTCATAAACACCTTATCCATTCATATACAATTAAAAACATGTTGAGAGCCATACATAGCTGTTGTCATAAAATGTGCATATAACCAACATAATAGGAACAACAATATAATAAACATATCAGCCATCAAAATCCATATATACATCAACACATTTGCACATAGAAATCAAGGGAATGAATTTCAAATTAATGAATGAAATCAACCATCCAGAGAATTGAGATGGGATTACCATGTTCCACCCGACCATAGAATGGTTGAGCCAAATCTCTCTTCAGCCATTCACCCTCGTGCCATATTCCAAGCATGAATGTGGGACTCAAATCAAAAGAACTCAACCAGGGCATATCGAGGCTAAACCACCTCACCCTCATCAATAGAAACCAATCTTTACTGTAATCCATCCCGGATCACTAGGCCAACATAATGAACTCATCATAACAGGCTTTACCATGATCTCCACCGGATCACTAGGCCAAACAAGCATGGATGCCACTAGATTTATCCACCTACACCATGAGTAATTTTTCCAAACCCGGATCACTAGGCCCTAAATCGAGACCCACTCTCCAAGCTTTACTGCATATCCCGAAATAAGGATTATAAGGCCCAATGGAGAGAAAACCACCTCTTATATTTACTATATATCCTACCATTCACCAACAAGGATTCCTAGGCCCACCGAGGAAACACAATCCTGGCTTTACTGCAACCCACAGTTTGGCTCAGGGGTCACTATCCCAATGCCTTTACCATGATCCACATTCTGGTTCAGGGACCACTAGGCCATGTGGTCTAACATTTGAATATCCACCCCACTCAGCTTCAAATCCATCAGGCAATCTAGCTCAACCAAAACATGAGAACCCCATCACACCATGGCTATCCGAAAATGGAAAGGCTAGGATGAAAAACATTGTTACACCTCGAAAAACCCATGCCATGATAGAAAAGAACCACATGTAATGCCATGCATGCCAAATATAGGAAGGAAAATACACATACAAGTTGATACCTACAATGAAGCCTATTGTAGCTGCTTGATCCTACATTTCCTTGCTTGATCTTTGCTTCCTCTTTCCTTCTTTGCCTTTCTTACTCCAATGCCAAAGTGCTACAAGAAAACTCTACGTGTCCAAGAGACGAAAGAGAGAATAATGAGAGTGCTCCAAAACTGAACTAACCAAAGGTTACCAAATGATCCTCATAAGACTTTTTATGAATGAGACCTCTATTTTCTTCAATTCCATTATTTTCCTTCATTTTCCTCCTCACATGCAACTTGTGACCTTTCACCTCCTTTTTCTCCTAATTTCCATTATTTTCATAAATAATTATGCCAAAAATGCCATTTTTCCTTTCCAAAGCCTTAGCCATTTCCTTTTCCAATTTCCTTAGCCATAAACAACCAAATGAACACCCCCTAGGATGTTCTACCCAGCATTCAGCTTGGAATAAGTGTCCCCTTCGTCCATGGTTATTGCTTTTAACTTTTATTACATGAAAATTTCACTAGGGATATTACATACAAACAACTAGACTGATATCCAAATGATTAATATTCCTGCAATTGTAGTTGACGTTGTTATAGATTCAGATTCCAATATAAAAATGGTAGAAACTAGTAATTTGGAGATTATGTCTACTGGAATTGTCAGTGCAAATGTGAAACTTAATTATGCCAGAGAAATTGCTGATATGATATTATTCAATCATATAAACAAGGTTCTGTGATTCGTATTCTGAATTCTTTTGTCTCCCCTCGGCTAATGGTGTTGATTTTCTGGCCAAATTTGTCGACCTCCCATAGGTTCAGGCGGGTTTTTGGGGTTCATTCCGTCATACCTATATTATCTAATGTGGGTATTGATATTTCTATCCGATCCTCACCTCTTCACCTTCCTTATCTAGAATTTTGTTTTGGGTCATTGAAATTTTGTATTGGTTAGACAAAATTTTACAGGTTTTGCATTTGTCCTTATTCCAATTATGCTTTTTGGTTTGTTATTTTCTTATTCAAATTTCTCACAGTGGTGTTTTCGGTCCTCTTTGTTGTGTGTGGAGCATGATTGTTCAGAGGTCTTTGTTTTAGCGGGATGTATACCCCAGGAAGTTTTTTACACCCCTCCACGCGGGGGGGTGC
>APFE030100018.1:133552-158464 GCA_000404065.3 Pinus taeda
ATTTATTTATTTATTTATTTATTTGTAACTCCCTCATAAAAAAACCTTTTTAAGAAGTGATAATTTGGAAACTGCTTCAAGAATCAGTTTTGAAACTAATCATAACAGTTAGGCAAATAGAACTGGGAACAAGAATAAAAGACCAAAAATGAGACTTTAGTGGGGTTCAAAGGGGCACATTCATCCATGACTGACAATGTAAACAAAACATTCTCTTTGAAATCTGAAGATGAAATTGCAATTTGATTCCAACATTTGGAAGTTGAAGTGATTGTTTTTCTCTTGAGTTTCAACATTCAAATTTATGTATTTTCCTCTCTTCGATAGTGTGAGATGCAATTGGTACTTTTTTTTAGTTTTTGATGAATTTACTTAATTGTACTCATTAAAAATAACCTTGAAGCCCTTAATGAAATGCTCCACATTTAGGAAATTCATTTATATTTTCTCAGTCTTACATTATTCTTTCTACAAAGTTAAAGCATAGATTCTTAATTTCCTATGCCAAAACTCTATCTCTTCCATTTTCGTCTTTACACCTCCACCCTACAACTCTCATAGCCTCTCTGTCCATTCTACTTTGGAAAGATAGGGTTTCAGAACTAGAAGCTTTTCTTGCAAGCCCTCATGACCTGTCCTTCCTTCCATTGGTTCGAATGGTTTTTAATTAATTTGAAGATGTCTCAGGAATGAGTTCCCCACAACTAGGAACTATCTCCTGAGAGATACAACATATTTTGGTACTGTTCCGGGTGTTGGCTTAGTGGGTCCTAACCCAGGTTCAAAGTTAATTGTGTCAAAAAAAACCCTACACTACTGGCCCTTTCGGCATCAACCCACGTAGGGCAAAATGAAGTCTCACATGAACCAGTATGGGGGGATGCTGGAACCAGGTGTCTGCATATAGAGATCAGTGTGATGTCTTTTATTGCCCTAGATCTGCCTTCACATATATCTATAAGCCCCTAGGGCTTGGTACTGCAATTTCCTTTAAACGACCTCTAGACCTTCGCAAAGGTCTACAATAGGTCTTTGTGGACCCTTAATAGATGAATCATTCACTTACGTGCACCATAAAATAATCCTAGATTTGAGCTCGCGCAAATCTACTTAAGTATTCAATAAACATAACAAAATGTATTATAATCTTTGCGAAAGTATTTAACATGCATTGTCTAGAGTTATCAAAACTTATCCCATAGAGTCGTGCATCAATAGATCAATATTTCATAAAGACATTGTTAAATCACAACATATATCACAATCATAATTAAATAGAAGTAAATAGATAAACACATGAATTCTTTGACAAACTGCTTTATTGATTTTCAATATGGGGTTACAGACTCAAAACTGCCCTGCGCACTCAGCTGCAGACTCTACTCTAGGCCTCTGCGCACTTAGCTGAAGAGCCTTTCTCCTTCTATCTACCCACTTCTTACTTGCCCTTTTTTCCCCTTTCAGACATAGACATGCCTTAGACTCTCTAAGACACACCTATTTATAGCTTTTTACATACAATCCCATGGTCGTGGACAAAGGATGGATCTCAAGACCGACTCAAATTTCACATAAACAAGGGGCTAAAACCTCTTTGAATCCTAACCATCTACTCACTCTGCATCCACAAATCATGGAGACTTTACATATTTTACCAAAATTTACATTAAAACTTGGGTTTTTAACCCCAAAACTGACCCACGGGACCCCATCCCAACACTGGGGAACGAAGACATGAAGTTATTCTTCCCTAGGTATTAAGATCTACTTCTTGATGGTGAACAAGATTTCGATATAAAACTGGTTGTTTGTCATTCATTTGGTGACTCCACTGGCGAAGGCTTCATTGAGTCAAAATTTTGCTGACAAGAAAATGAGGAAGCAACATGAAAAGTTCAAGTATCAACCTTTCAGGTTTTTTAAGGAAATTTTAATTTTTATTATCAGCTTTGTGGTATAGTTTCCTCTTCATATTAAAAATATTATTTCCTTCTTTATATTCTCAGAAGATTGTAAATCCCAAAAAGTACGACCTTTGTTGGAAAAAGAGGACCTTTCTTCTTCTTGTATTTTTGATCTTGACACAACTTTATCTCCTAAATATGAGAGGAGAGATTATTGTTGCACTACCATTCCTGAAGATAATCAGTCACAATCTAGCCATAAAGGTGATGATTCATCATATTTGGGAGATATAACTCTTCCTCATAAACAATCCACTAATTTTTAGCTTGGAGCCAAGGCGATATTTAAACCCTTGGTGATGCCTACAATTCTTCATCAGTATCCTTCAAAAAGCTTCAAATTTCTGCCAAGTTTCTTTAGAGAGAATGATGATGTTATAGTTGAACAACATGTCTTAGAATTCGAGTACTTTATGGACACATTTCAAATTATTTATGAAGATGTGGTTTTGAGGTTGTTTTGTCATACATTAAAGAAGGAAGCTCAACAATGGTTCCAATATTTGGAGGCAAGTTCAATTAGTTCATGGTAAGGTTTTCAGGACATCTTTCTTAGATGGGTGAGCAGAAGTAGTGTGAAAAAAAAAATTGGAATTATATATTATCCATAGGTAGAGAGTGAATCGATCATTGAGTTTAATAAGAGGTTTCAAAAAAATTATTTTATCATGCCAAAAGAAATTCAACCTCCTAAAGCTACTACCATGGTGTATTATTTAGCAACTCATCCCCTTGACTTGGCATTTTTTCTTAGGGAAAGGAAGCCTTGCACTATGGAGAAAATGTTTCTTTATGCATAAGAAATTGAGGATAATGTATGGGCATGTGGGAAGCTTCCCTATCAAAATATTTCTGCAAATCTGGGAATAAATAAACATAAGAATGAGTCGAAAGGATAATCATCTGATCTAAATTTTTCTTCCTCAAATTTTATAGGTTGTAAGTCAAATTCTTATGAGTTAAACAATTTGTCTCAACAAAATAATTTTACTTCTGTAGCAGATGATTTCCAATTTCTTGAATTAATTAATGAATTTGACATGGTGTTTCTTGAATGCTCACACTATACAAAGCACTTTGCTCACAATAAAGAAAATTTCTTGGTTTCTAGCAAAAATTTGTCACATCAGCGATTTGTTGAACTAGAACACATGAAACCATCTTCAAATTTTTATATTCATATCAATTGTGCTTCTATGGAAATGTGTGAAAGATTGAACACAATTTTGTACAAAAATATTTCTGAAGCATAAGTTCTTTCATCTAATATGCAAAGAAGTGGGTTGTTGTATAACCCCAAGATCAGGAGTTAAAAAATGAGTATAACTACCTTGTTCAAGAAAATATGTGTCAGTATATTGTTCAGGAGAAGGGGGCAACTGAAACATTCTCTCGTCAACTTTATGATCCAGTAGCTGACTATATGGAAACACTCGTTGGTAAGCAACAAATATATTTTCTGGGGTATGTATCAAGTTTTTTATCTCAAAATATTTTGTGGTGCATGATAATTTTAATTTCTGAATCCCAGTAGTATGGAGGCAAAAAGTCTAGTACTCAAATGCTCGCCTGGTGCCACTAGAAGGTGGATTTCACCTAAAGGACTCTGGCCATGTGTATAATACAACCTATACATAAATAAGCTCAACCAATGGGAATTTTATTTTGAAGTTGCAATATTTCTAGTTTAACATGTCCAATTCAAGAATAAAGATCCTAGAAAATAAAGGTTTCAAGGAGTTTGAAATTTTCATAGATTTTGGATTGGGATCAATATTCGTTCTAGTCTGACTCCATGCCCAACTAAGGCCACTGATCTACAAGTTCTCAACACTTTGCTATCAAAATGTTGTCCCCAATTAGAGCCAGATGTTGTAGCTCATCCTAGAATAGCTAAAATATCAAATATATTCAAGAAAGTTCCAGCACAATATTAAATTTGCAAAATTTGATGGCACCTGATAATATTTCCTAACAAATCTACCAAGGGAAGACATTCTTGTTTTTATGAAAAATGATAAGAATGATGAAATACCTCTTGGTTTCATTTCAAATGTTTGGAAAGGGGAACAATTTTATGGGAGCTATTTAATATCAGTTCTTGAGATCATTTGATGAAGAAATTCCACCATATATGCTAGGGTTATCATTCACTGCGTATTATGAATTTTGGTTCGAAATCCTATTGGAAATCTTGAAGACTAGATACAATCAATAGTGAAAGACATGGATGCAGTCTTTAGAACATTGGGGATGTAACCCTAAGAAAGTGGACATACCTTCTAGCTCAAGGAATACAAATGATATTAGCCATCTATTCATGGAGAGCATCTCCTCTTCTTTTAATTCCAATTACCGATTCACCTTGTTCTTTCCTGGTGTTTCGAAGGGAAATCCAAATTCGAACTTGATGTTGGAAATAATACTGAGAGGGGGGGATGAATCAGTATTAGCAAATCAATAACTTTTTCATTTCCATAATTAGATTCATATATGCTACTTCAGTTAAGGGAAGTCGCGTGTACACGCAACTATGTTTAATGCAACTAGTGTATATCAGGCAAACTTATGATTCAGTTAATTCATCATATGTTGATCTTTAAACAGTGCATCAAAACTTCATAAACAGTAACCAGGTGCAGTAAAAATAGAACAGATCGTCACACATAGAAAACACACATGAACACTAAGATATAAGGTGGAAACCCAATGTGAGTGAAAACCACCTGCTGCAATCATCTCTATCTTCTTTTAATAATAAGAGAATTTTGTTTACAATTTTTGTAGTGGTGCAGACTTATACCAGTATGCAGGCTTCTACCTGCAGAAGGCTACAACCTTCTCTTGTTCTCCAGCTTCTTCTGGAAGGGAGCTACAACCCCCTAGCTCTTGTACTAGCTGATATGTTTACTAGTACGTAGGTGCCAGCCTATAGAAGGCTACAACCTTCTCTTTTCTTCCAGGGACCACGTTTCATGAATTTTCAGACTGGATCCATCAACAACAACATTCAATCATCAAATATATTTGCATCAACCTATATCCTTTTGAACCAACTACAACTGAATCAATCAATCACTCTGATCATTCAAAATGTTGTCACCAGAATACAGTAACCAGAACCCAAGCAATAACCCAGAACACTGCAACAACAAACAACAACAACTAAAACATTGATTATAAGGTATACGCTACTTTCTTGTGCCAAAACTATGTGTATACATGCTTTCCTCAAAGCCAACCAGCGTACACATCTACAAATATTAATTCATAATTCTGCAGCTATACCAGACTTCAGTTATACCCAAATCATATCATTTACATAATAATATAAGTGTCAGTATTCAGATCTAGAAGGTTCATGAGCAAAAACACATAATGATAATTCACTTTACGCTTTAAGATCCCGATCCATCATTAGATCATATCCTCCATCAACTGCTAAGGTTCCTCCTTGGTTAGATCCAACAATGCACCATAACCCAATAACCTACATACCAGATCTCACTCTTCATTAGATATTCAATGCTTAAGTGACTTGGCCTAATGATCTTCTCCTCCTTTTATAGTTTTAGGCCTGTCCCAATACCTTGGACCAAATACCTAGGGTCAATACCTCGGACCCGATACCTTGGACCAATACCATGGATCAAAATACCATGGACCAAATACTTTAGACCAAACATTTAGTTTTCCAAGGTATATGTTCTTTTCCTTTTGTAAAAGTGTGTGTGTACATATATGCGACATGTAGACAGTGAACCCACGTGTATACGCGACTTGGTCAATGGTGAACTTGCGCATACCTCTCTTTCTTCATTCTGAGTGACCTGATCTGTAGCTCTGCTCTATTAACAAGTAGTACTGTGATCTGACATCTAAGCGAGTTGCTTTGTGAACTGATTCCTTGAAGTTGCCCTTAATTTCATCATACTCCTGTGGGTTGTCATCAAGTGGGTTGCCATCAAGTACAATACATACATCATAATGCCAACAATCTCCCCCTTTGAACTTGATGGCAATAACCATACCAAGTCATTCTCCCCCTTTGGCATCAAGGGCAAAGGGTCATGCTCCCCCTAAGTGCATGTTGAATTCTCTAATATGTTGAAGTGTTGATTGAGCTCCCATGAATGAGTCCATGCTCCCTCTAAGCATAAGAAAATTCTGCAAAAAAAGTGTTCTAAGGAAGAACATGACTCTATACATAAATCACGAATGACCTTCCTATCACCAATGACTCATACATGCATCCATCTCCCAACCAAGTGGGGATATACCAAAGGTTTATACATGACTGAAATAGACATTATTACATCATATTCCCATGCATAGGGGAGGTACAAATTAGGCCTTTTCATGACCTTTACATCAAATGATATACATGAATTTTATAACAAGGACCAGCCATCTAAGCAAGACCATGATAGTTATCACAACTATCATACACCATATATGATCTGCACCATAAGCATCTATCCACAGCATCCAAACCTGTAACCTGCAATACCATTCTCTTGACCAACCAACAATCAGTAGAAAGATGTATCATTTAGCCACATAAGCATCATCACCAAGGACTTCTAACCATAATGCCAACAATGCATTATCCGAAGCATATGCTCCCCCTGAACCTGTTCCATCTGTTCACTGTCAGATCTGATATCAGCAAGAAGTATCAAGGCTTCATCATCAATCAGATATACATCAAATTAGGATCAAAAGCACTTCTAAATAACATCGTGTGAATACCAACACATTTCCACACATCATCAGTAGATTGTAATCGTCATCAACCAGAGAAAATAATTGACTGAACCATATCAGCCCCTTTTTCTTGAGTCTATCCCACTGATCTTCTTCAAACCAAGATATACGTGACTGTGTCCACAAAAACTCACGTATGTGTGTGACTACAATTCAAGGAACTCTTGTATAACCACATTTCCTTGAAAAATAGGATTTAATAGCAAGATGATGTTGAAACTACTCCCAGCTTTTGTCTGAGATATTCAAATGTCTCTCTAGGCAATGGTTTAGTGAATATATCAGCAACATGTTCTTTGGAGGGAACATACTCCAATTTGACTTTTTGTTCAAGCACTTGTTCACGTAGGAAATGATATTTAATGGGTATGTGCTTAGTCTTGGAGTGCATGACTGGATTCTTTGAAATACTGATGGCACTTGTATTGTCACATAGAATGGAGATGGGTGGAGTACATGTGATCTGAATATCTTGCAAGGTTTGTATCATCCAAAGTAATTGTGTGCAGCAAGATGTAGTAGCCACATATTCTGCTTCAGCTGTAGATAGTGCAATTGAGCTTTGTTTCTTGCTGAAACAAGACACTAACCTAGAACCCAAATAGAATGCACCACCACTAGTGATTTCCCTGTCATCAACACTTCCTACCCAATCTGCATTTTTATATGCATGAAGTGTAAGATCTGTATCTCTAGGATACGATAAGCCAAAGTTCTATGTTCCTTGAAGATATTTGAAAATTCTTTTGACTGCCTGAAGATGTGATTCCTTTGGATTTGCTTGGAATCTTCCAACTATTCCCACTGCATGCACGATGTCTGGTCGGGTACTAGTTAGATAAAGAAGACTACCAATCATGGATCTGTAAGTTGGTTGATGTACCACTGTTGATTCATCATTGGAGCTGAGACTACATCCTGTTACCATTGGAGTACATACTGGTTTAGGATCTTCCATGCCGTACTTTTTCAGGATCTATTTGAGATATTTGGTTTTTGAGAGAAAAAATCCATCTTTATTTTGCTACACTTGTAGACCAAGAAAGTAGGTAAGCTCACCAAGCAAGGAAATTTCAAATTTTTGCTGCATTACTGAAGCAAAATTATGACTCATGGATTCTTCATTGCTACCAAAAATAATATCATCAACATACACAACAATTATTAGTAATTTATCAGTGTCCATCTTTGTATATAGATTGCTATCTGCTGACCCCTTTGAAAAACCTTGTTGATGGAGATATTTGTCAAGACAGTAATACCATGCCCTTGGAACCTGTTTTAGACCATAGAGAGCTTTGTTGAGTTTGCATACAAGTTTTGCATTATTTCCAAGAATGAATCCTTCTTGTTGTTCAATATAGACTTCTTCTTCTAAGTCTCCATTAAGAAAGGCAGATTTTACATCCATTTGTTATACTTTGAATTTCTGAAAACTAGAAAGAGCAAGAAACATTGTGATGGCTTCAAGTTTAGAAACAGGTGCAAAATTTTCTTCAAAATCTATACCTTCTTGTTGAGCATATCCTTTACAAACAAGTCTAGTCTTGTTTCTAATAACTTCTCCATTTTCGTTCAACTTGTTTTTGAATATCCATTTAGTTATTATGATATTCTTATCATGAGGTCTAGGAACTAATTCCCAAGTATTATTCTTTTCAATTTGCTAAAGTTCTTCATTCATGGCCTTGACCAAACATTCGTCATTGCATGCTTCATTTATATTTTGAGGTTCAGTGGAAGATAGTAATACTAGATAGCTTGAAGCTTCGACAATGGTTCTTCTAGTCTGCACACCTACCTCTTTTTCTCCTAAAATTTGAGTTTCTAGATGGATTTTCTAAACATACCTAGACGGAGTCTTTTCTTCTATTGTTATATCTTCTTTAGGTGCTTCATTGGTTTCTCCTTTAGAATCAGTGTGATTTGATGTGGGAAAATGATCCTCATTGTCATAATCTTCGGTTTTTATCTATTTTGGATTTTTGCATGCTTCATCAACCACAACATCAATACTTTCAATAATTTTCCCAAGCCTTTTATTCTAACATTTATATCCTTTACTTCAAGAAGAGTATCCAAGTAGAATACCTTCATCTGCTCTAGGTTCAAACTTACCAAGTTTTTCATCAGCCCTTTTGTTGTAACATTTACTTCCAAAAACTTTGAAGTATTTTACAGTAGGAGTCTTACCATACCAAAGTTCATGTGGAGTTTGAGTGTTGTTTACCCGAACATTTTCTTGGTTGAGAATAGTGATAGCGACGAATGCAGCTTCACCCCAGAAGGTTGCAGGAGTTCCAGATTCATCTAGCATAGCAAGAGAGATTTGTTGAACAATTCTATTCATCCTTTCTACCACTCCATTTTATTGAGGAGTCCTTGCAGAGGATAATTTCCCTTTTATTCCATGTTGTTCACAGAAGTCAAAGAATTCGTTTGAGGTAAATTCCCCTCCTCGATCAGATCTGAGTCTTTTGATTTTGAGATCTGATTCATTTTCAACCGAAGCTTTGAAGGCTTTGAATTTTTCAAATGCTTCATCCTTATGCTTTAGAAGACCTATCCAACACATTCTAGAAAAATCATCAATGAACAATATAAAGTATTCTTCTCCACGAGGTGACTTTTTCCTTGATGGACCACATAAATCAGTATGAACAAGTTCAAGAGGCTTACTAGCTGACCCTTCCTTTTCGATGAATTGAGATCTAGTTTGCTTACTAAATTCACATGATTTGCATATAGTATTTTCAAGAATGTTGATATTTGGAAGATCACGAACAACTTGGAATCTGCATGCTTTTATTGTTTGAGAAAAAGCTTAGATGTCCCAATCTTTTGTGCCATAGCTAGTTTTCATCATTTTTGCTTAGATAGCATTGTTGTTGTCCTCCCTTGAGTATGTATAGGTTGTTTGGAGTTCTTGTCCCTTTAATCATGGTTTCTCTTGTATCAAGCTCACGAACAACACATCCATTTGATCGAATTTCTAGTTCATTTCCTTGATCACACATTTGACTCACACTCAACAGATTACGCTTTAAGCCATCAACATACATAACATTTCCAGCTTTAACTTTTTCTTTCAATAAAACAGAGCCTTTACCTTTTATGACAGCAAGAGTTTCATTTCCAAATGAAACACTCTTTTCCTTTTCTAAGGCATTATATGAGTGTAGTTTTTCTTTGTCACATGTCATGTGTTTTGAGCATGCATTGTTGATGCACCACTGGTTTTCTTGTCCTTCTGCATACAAGGTTATACCACACCTTTCTGTTTGCGGTTCTTTCTTTCTCCATATTTTGGGATTTAATGGAGTTTTCTCTTTTTGAGCTATTTGCCGAAAATTACTCCTGCAATCAGATTCTTCATGGCCAAAGTTGTTACAGATTGAGCATTCTATTTCATTTTCAAGAAGAGAAAAGTTATTATAGGAACTTTTCTCAATCCCTGTCACATTCCTTTGATTTCATGCTTCTCTAGTCATGATAGTTTTCTAAGCAACACATTCAGCAGCTTTGTGTCCAAAATTATGACATGAGAAACATTGACCATTAAAGAAGTTCCTGCAATTATCAAATCTACTGACCTCTTGATTGATATTCTTTGAAGCAAATTGAGTACGATTTACCTGAGGTTGATTGTGGCTTATGTTCTTCCTTGAAGTAAATTGAGCATGATTCACTTGGTGATCTTCTTTATGCCTTTGCTGACGATTGTCGAACTGTTCACTGCTCTTTGCTACATCACGATAGCTTTTAGTGGAGGTTGACAGCTTCTACAATTGAGATGTTTCTTCAGTATATCCAAGACCTGTATTTATCAGAGGAGAGCAGTGCACTTTGATAATTTCATTTAAGATTTCTGATCCTTTAGCAAATCTAAGATTAAGAGCTTTTGTTTTCTCAAGATCCCTTCTTAGACCCACAATTTCACATTCTAGCTTTTCATTGTGTTTTTCCCTTTCAGCAAGTTGGTATGTCAAGATATCTATAATCATATTCTTTTCTCCTAAACAGATTTTGAGTTTATAGATTTCTTCATAAAGGTCATCTTCATCTAAAGCATCCAAAAAATCATCATCTTCATAAGCCATCAGAATTCTATAGTCATTACTATTTTTATCTTCATCATTATTTGATAAAACATCGCTATCTTCATGAGTATAGTAGCTCTTTTTACTTACACTTTGTTTTCTATTCCATTTTGCAATTTCCTTCCCTTTATCATATTTATCTTTATGAGGACATTTAGCAGCATAATGACCGACTCTACCATAGGCAAAAAATTTGAAAGGTAGTTTACCTCTAATCTACTAGAACCCCGTTGAAGATTCTTGACAAAGTTCGCTTCCTCTTCTTCTTCTGAAATATGTCCTGATTCATTGAGTTATTCTTTTCCTTTTACTGAAGCCTAAAATGTGGTTTCTCTCATATCTGAAGGCCCTCCTTTTCTCATCTCAAAGGAAGTTAAGATTCCGTGAAGCTATGTCATAGTAATAGTCTGTAGATCCTGCTTTTCTTCTATGGCAGATTAACAATCTCATCCATACGTAAGAAGTAACTAGCTACACTTTCATCATTGTGCATCTTGAGAGTTTCATATTGAATTCTAAGAGTTTGCAGTTTAGCACGTTTTACCTGAGAATCTCCTTCATAGCTTAGAATAATTTTGTCCCATATTTCTTTGGCTGATTTGAGCTACATAACTTTGACAAACTTTGATTGTGATAGACTTCCCAATAATGTATTAACAGCCTTGGCATTGGTTTCATATTGCTTTTTACCTGCTGCATTTATAGGAATAGCTGATGGAAATGTATATCCTCCTTCCACGATTTCCCAAACATTTGTTCCAAGAGATTGAAGATAGGTTGTGGTTCTTACCTTCCAATAAACAAAGTTGCTCCCATCAAAGATTGGCGATCTGATGGATCCCCCACTTTCTTGATTACTCATGATGATGGATCTTCCTTCAAGCAATCAAGCTTCTTCTGAAGGACTTGCTCTAATGCCAATTGTTGGAAATAATACTGAGAGGGGGGGGGTGGTGAATCAGTATTAGAAAATCAATAACTTTTTCATTTCCATAATCAAATTCATATACGCTACTTCAGTTAAGGGAACCTGCGTGTACATGCAACTATGTTTAATGCAACTAGCATATATCCAACAAACGTATGATTCAGTTAATTCATCATATGTTGATCTTTAAACAGTGCATCAAAACTTCATAAACAGTAACCAGGTGCAGTAAAAATAGAGCAGATCATCACACATAGAAAACACACATGAACACCAAGATATAAGGTGGAAACCCAATGTGGGTGAAAAGCACCTGCTGCAATCGTATCTGTCTTCTTTTAATTATAAGAGAATTCTGTTTACAATTTTTGTACTGGTGCAGACTTATACCAGTACGTAGGCTTCTACCTTTAGAAGGCTACAACCTTCTCTCATTCTCCATCTTCTACTGGAAGGGAGCTACAACCCCCTAGCTCTTGTACTAGCTGATAAGTTTACTAGGATGTAGGTGCCGACCTACAGAAGGCTACAACCTTCTCTTTTCTTCCAGGGACCATGTTTCATGAATTTTTAGGCTGGATCCATCAACAAAATCATTCAATCATCAAATATATCTGCATCAATGAATCTCCTATTGAACCAACCACAACCAAATCAATCAATCACTCTGATCATTCAGAATGCTATCGCCAGAATACAGTAACCAAAACCCAAGCAATAACCCAGAATACCGCAACAACAAACAACAGCAACCAAAACATTGATTATAAGGTATACGTTACTTTCTTGTGTCAAAACTGCGTGTATATGTGCTTTCCTCAAAGCCAACCAGCATATACATCTGCAAATATTAATTCATAATTCTCCAACTATACCAGACTTCAGTTATACCCAAATCATATCATTTACAGAATAATATAAGTGTCAATATTCATATCTAGAAGGTTCATGAGAAAAAACACATAATGATAATTCACTTTACGCTTTAAGATCCTGATCCATTATTAGATTTTATCCTCCATCAACTGCTAATGTTCCTCCTTGGTTTAGATCCAACAATGCACCATAACCCAATAACCTGCATACTAGATCTCACTCTTCATTAGATAATCAATGCTTAAGTGACTTGGCCTAATGATCTTCTCCTCCTTTTATAGTTTTAGGCCTGTCTCAATACCATGGATCAAAACCACTTAGGACCAATACCTTGGACCAAATACCTAGGGTCAATACCTCGGACCTGATACCTTGGACTAATACCATGGACCAAACATTTAGTTTTCCAAGGTATACGTACTTTTCCTTTTGTGAAAGTGCGTGTGTACATATACTTGACTTTTATACAGTGAACCCACGTGTATACGTGGCTTGGTCAATGGTGAACCTGTGTATACCTCTCTTTCTTCATTCTGAGTGACCTGATCTGTAGCTCTGCTCTATTAACCTATAGTACTGTGATTTGTCATCTAAGCTAGTTGCTTTCTGAACTGATTCCTTGAAGCTTCCCTTCATTTCATCATACTCCTGTGGGTTGTCATCACGTGGGTTGCCATCAAGTACAATACATACATCATAATGCCAACACTTGAGGCATATTTGGCTCTTTATGAGCAATATCTAGCTCTCAAGATTCATGATTAAAGGATATTTATTTAAAAGTCTCTAATATCAATTCACAAGTTATATTTGAAACCTTGGAATTTGAGCATCGAGAATCCATAGGTCAAAAACCATAATGCTCCAAGTTCTGTCATTGAACAATTATATTCCCCAAAGGCAACTCACACACAAGGTATGAAGTGAGAGAGGGTCTCACTGATCATTGGCATGACATGTCAATATATGCTCACAACCTTGGGAAAAATAAAACACATAAAATATTTTCCCCTGGTTAGTATGGGGCATCGCAAAGGTTATTTTAAAGGGTGGGGTTATGACTGTCTTTTCACTTTTTCTAAGTCATAAATTGAACGCTAAAATCGGCCGTATCTCATGATCATACAAGGCATTAAAAAATATAAGACCCTATAGGTTGAACAATGCATTGATTGAGAGAGAGAGGCTATAGTTTATGCATATGCCTGTTTATTTATACAAAATATTTTTCACCGACATGAACAACTCAAGGTCTTCTACATGAAAAATTCTGCAAATTAAATACATGACAGGGAGAACCTTAAAAAAATCGATGTAGTTTCTTTGAAGTCAGAGATAAAACTTGTTCCAGGGAAGACAAACAACTGGAATGGTATCCAGATGATTAATATTCCTGCAATCATAATTGTTTCTACTGCAGCTTCAGATTCCAAAATAAAAATGGCAGAAACTGGTAATTTGGAGATTATGTCTACTAGAATTGTCAGTGTGAATGTGAAGCCTAATATGATGAATAAATTGCTGATATGATACTATTCAATCATATCAACAGGGTTTTTTGATCCGTACTTCGAATTCCTTTATCTCCCTAATGGTAATGGTGTTGATTTTCTAGACGAATTTGTTTACCTCCCTCTGGTTCAAGCAAGTTTTTGGGGTCCAGTCTGTCATATCTATATTATCTAATGTGGGTATTGTTATTTCTATCTGATCCTTGCCTCTTCACCTTCCTTATCCCGTATTCTATATTGGGTCATTGAATTTTGTATTGGGTAACCGAAATTTTGCGGGTTTCACATTGGTCCTTATTCCAGTTTTTCTTGTCAGTTTGTTATTTTCTTTTTCAAATTCTTACCAGTGGTGTTTTTGGTCTTATTCTGGTAAGTCATTTCATGCAATCTATGATTGTTGTTGTAAGGCATTTTGGTGCCATGGGGAGTACTGCTATGAATCGATATTTCCATCAGCAGCATAAGCAACAACATCAGTCTAGCAGTTATTGGTAGTAAGGCTCTGATGGGTGAACAATGGAGAAGAATTATATAAGTGTTGGGGCCTTCATTTTGAACTTTGAAATTTTTGAAGATACGAAGAGGGAAAAATAGGTGGCGGAGAAATGGTCAAGTTGCGGTGAGGACATCTGGGAAAGAGAGCAAGACCATGCAATTGTGGGACAGTTGCGAAAAGGTGTCAGGAACAAGCAGAATCAACCAAGCGAACAAGAAGGAGGACAAGAAGCAGCGGAGGGGCTTGACATCTGAATGGAACTGACAATTCAGAGCAGGGGAGGAACAAATAAAAAGGAAGAACAAGATGAAGAAGGAGTTTATACTAGAGGGAGTCTGGAGTACAGAGGAGCCTGACTAGAGGGTGGAACAGTTGCGGGAAGACCAGAGTGGGGCTCTATCTAAGATATGGAACAACTTGTCATGGTATTTAAGGTATTTACCCACGGCTTCATGCCCAAGATGTATTGTCATGGATCTTTTGTTGAATTAATATAAATGAATACTTGGACCACTTACATTGTAGTATTTGTGTGTAATGTCGTGATTAATATGCCTACTCAAAAGTTTTTTGAATATCAAAGGTCTTTCCTCATATGAATGTGATCTCTATAATGATATACTATTATGATGAATGTATACTTTAATTTGTACATAGAGTGATGGTTACGATATCCTTGATACTCTTCTGAAACCTTCTTAGTTCTGGTCATGACACGCCTCGAGTGAGGTGAAAATGCCGACGTTGTCCTAGACTACAATGGTCCCTTGTTGGTGCCTTGTGCCCGAACCCAGGGTCTTACCCTGATGTCATTTTTGTGCCAACAAATGGTTCCATTGTTGGGACCTGAAATCTCAAGAACCGGTTTGGAATATGGTATCAAGGATATTTAAGAAGGAGATTCGAGATTGGTGGGATAACATAGTAGACTGATTTATACCAAAGCAAGCTACTTGTCGAAGCCAACCTATCCCTAAAGTGAGCAGAGAAATTTTGTACTCAAAGGCTACAAGTGGTTAGAACAAGATCTTCTGGTGTGAGTTTCCAAAAGAATTGTATAATTGGCTAAGAAGGCTGAAAGCAAAGAGTCAACCAAAAGGATTTATGCCAGCTCGTTGCGACTAGGTTTTTGAAAACCTCGCAACACTATGAAACTTGGATAGCAAGCTGACAAGAGTAATAGGCTTTTGGGTATAGACTACCATAAAAGGGTACATAGTTGAATTTTCTGCAGAAAACTATCGGTCCTTTTCAAAGGTGGATGTAGTGTTCAGATCGGGGTTAAGAGGGAAACTAGTGAATGAAGTGCCTTTTTGGATTAAGATGTTGATGGTGGTAGCGTAAAACCTCAATATTGGGGGAAGGGCCTAAGGGGAGAACGCTATCGTTTGGGGAAATGTAGGTGTTGCTAAAGGAATGGACATAGAAGGATTGCAAAGAGATAGAGATATTAGGGCGTAGAGGAGAGTGCTACTAGCAGAAAAGTGGCAGGAGAGAGCAATACAAGCGTTGAAGAAAAGACATAGAGGACCCAACCAAGCAGGAGGGTGACAGGGAACTTGAAATAAGGACAGAATATGGAGAAATATGCAGAACAAAGAAGGAATATTGAATGGATAGATAGAAGCTAGGAGAATGACAAGGATTCACCCTTACGGGTTGCAGGGAAGATGCCGGAAGGAAGCTCTTGCCACAACTATGAGAAGGAGACAAAAGGTGAAATGTGTGATGCGATGAGAAGACTATTTTCCGAAGATGATACATCAACTAGAGTTCAGCAGTAGAACCCCCAAACTGTAGGCAATGTTTGCCCCAACCTTCCCCTGGTGCTTTACAAAAACCCTAATAAAATTGTTGCAAAGTTAATTAAAGTAATACGAGTACACAGTGTGCAAGAAAAATACAAAGCAAGTTGTAATAAATCTAATAGAAGTGTTAGTAATTTGGGGTTACAACGATCTCAACAACCCCAAAACCAAGGATTTGTGCTCCTAGCTCCCTAGTTAACATGGCAGGGTCCTTTACCAGATATCCTGAGTTTGATACACCAAATAATGTAAAGTCAATCAAGTTCCAAACCACATTAAGAGAAAGAGCTTTAAGATGGTTTATCAAATGGGCAGAACAAAATCAGAATCTTTCAGTGGATGATATTAAGAGAGGCTTCGTTCAAGAGTTTAAGGTACTGCAAATAGACCAACAGGGACTGTCTAAACTATGGGAGATCAAGAAAAAATAAGAAGAGACTGCGTGGGAATTGATGCAGATGTTTAAGGATGTTATTGGCAAGATAAGCTATACCATATATCCCAATTACCATAGATATTGGTTCATCAAAGCACTGCTACCCCTTACAAGAACACCATTGAACCAACAAAATATTGGAACTCTTCAGGATGCCTCAGAATAAGCGTCGTGCATAGAAGCCATGACGAGATACCCACATGAGTACCAAGGAGGGATGGGATCACAAGACCCATCAATCATGGGCCTCCAAAATCAAATCACCAATCTAACAAAGAAATTAAAGGACCTACAACCAATACAACCAGTAAGACCCAATGTATGGTGTATACACTGCCTAGTGGAAGGCCATGTGGTGATGGAATGCCCGAGGCTGAGAGGTACAAATAGTTCAAGGGGAATTGTAGGATCATCATGGGCCCCACCAATAAAAGAAGTTACGACAGTGGGAGTGCAAGGATCTTTCCCTGACCGAAACACGCAAGCCTACTGTGAAGTTTGTAGGAACTATGGAGATTTGCAACGGGTATGTCCAATACTACAAAAGTATTCCAATGTACCTAACAATAGTTATTGTGAGTTTTGTGCATCCACAATGCACCACACTGGCCAATGTCGAGCATTAGACGTCTTAGCAGAGCAGCTAGATAGATCCACCTTCAGAATCAATGAATCTTGTCTTGGGGGACGAGGAGGAGGTATGAGAGGAGGAATAACAACGGCAAGAGGGCTTGTACGATGTTACAACTGTGATCAGGAGGGACATGTCGCCAGAGACTATTCGCTCCCAAGAAGGCCTTGGTTCTCACAACGCTGGGTCAATGCGCATGCCACCGAAGATTGTTTGGAGCTGATCGCAAAATGGGAAGAAGAAACAGACAGAGAGGGACTAATTTGATCAATGCAGAACCACGAAATGCTAAATCGCTTCCAGTAACTAATATAAATATAGTTACCAGAGGGTAATAAGACAGGGGATGATCGAGGTACCATAGACCAACCTCCAATTGTTCAGGTAGCATCGCCAAAACTGTCATAGAACCCTACCCAACAAAAGAAATACTATCAGGAAGCAGCCAAGTTATTTGATGGGTTAGCATACATAAAAGGAGATAAGAAACAAAACTCACACATAGCAGGTAACCTCTGACCAATTGAAGAAGGGTTTTAGTTGTTTTTATAGATTGTTGATAATGAAAAAATGATAGAGTTACGCAAGAGTCTGAGAGCAAGATTTCCAGAAGACGAAGAAAAGGGGGAGACCATATTGGAAAACCTACCAGAAAGACACTCGCGAAGGGTGAGATGAAACAAAAAGAGAACCACTAGAGAATTTCACATTGATTCTCAAGTTACAGGATTCCAGATTAAGGACACAATGCTAGATCTGGGGTCAGATGTAAACATTCTATCTAGAAAGACATGGGAAGTGCTGGGGAAGCCACAACAAAATATTCGCCAATACAGCTATAGATGGAAAATCAATATTGCATCTTGCCCATTGGAATGTTGGAAGATGTAGAAGTGGATGTAGTGGGAGTGAAGAATTATACTATATTCGAAGTAATTGATATCATGGGTGATAAGGACCTGTACCCAACACTTCTTGGTGTCGACTGAGCATACGAGAACTACGCTATCATTGACTTGAAGAAAGAGTTGATGATATTTGAAGTAGAAGGAATGCAGGTAATACCACTGTTAGATCCATATCAAGGACCAAGTTCCACGAAACCTGTGGATGACTGAGACAAGCCAGGAATGCTAGATCAGTTGTACAATCTAATGACGTGAAAAAGAGAAGATTGCATAAATCCCATAGCAGGAGGATCGATCAACTGGAGGAGCATACAAAGCTAAGAAGCTGGTTCAGAAGCCACTTGGGATGCATGGCAACAAGGGGGATATGAGATTGATATCATACGTTGCTCTAAGATATGAAGGATAACTGGATTGGGGTAGAGGGAAGCAACTACCCTACATTCCATGGTATTGAATCAATAAACACTTTGTTACATAAGGTAGACAAAAAAATAAGAGAAGATCACAAAGTCCCACTATTAAATATTGCATTACACGCTACTCCAGAAAGGTTATGGAAAGAGCATTGCAACATGTTGTGTGAATGGGAGACTATCAAGCAAACCATGAAAGAGAGGTTTAGTCAAGAAGGAGACTGACCACATGATAAAGTGAAGAATAGGGGAAACTCAAATCCTAGAAAACATTTACAGGACTACACAGAGAAATGGGAAAGAGAGAAAGTACTGAAGGAACTTTGGGTGCATTTTTCATACACACCTTAGGTACAATCCCACAGGCATGGTATATACAGGAGGAAATTCATAGACAAACAAGGGATTGGGATATCATGTCTAGCCAATTTAGCAGTGGTTTCTCATTCAAAGATATTGATCGACGCATGACTTAAACCTTGTATGCCATTAAAAGGATCCTATTTACTCTAGGACCGTTTTGGGAAGGTTGCGTTGGTGAGAAATTCCTAGAGTATTTCTATGAAGTAGGGCATCTCGAATACATGTCTTGCAACAAAGGGGATGTAGAGCCAGAGGAGGATGATCTAGAATGATTGAGACATCTGACATTTCAAGAAACAGAAGGTGAACGAGATATTCAAGAAAGCCCTTCAGGAGATGTTGCACACTTGCTCCTAATGAAACTATAGAAGCATAACATCAGCTCACAGAATAAACCCAAGATGACATCCATTGGAGATTATTGGGACGAGAAGACAACTAGGGAGATCTTCAATCTGCTGCGTGAATACGAAGATTTATTTCCAGCCTCGGTAGCTAAAGTAAAAGGGATAAAGGGGGACATTGGAGAAATGAATATTGTGCTGAAACCGGATGCCCACCCAGTGAAACATAGATCATACAGGTTGAAACCAAGAGTGAGAGAGAAAGTTAAGAAAGATATTGACAAAATGTTAGAAGCTAGACTTATCTTCTTGGTGGACGAAGCAGACTGGATTAGGTCGATTTTAATACAGAACAAGAAGGATGCCACAGAAATCAGAGTCTGTGTAGATTACAGAAACCTGAACAATGCTTGTGTACATGATTCGTTCCCGACGTCGTTTAGTGATGAGGTTCTGGACAAAGTTGCGAGGAATCAAGCATATTCTTTTACCGATGGATTTTCAAGTTATCATCAAGTCCGCATTATAGAGGAAGATAAGAAGAAAACAACATTCACGACAGAATGGGGGTCATATGCTTATCATGTAATGCCATTCGGTCTAAAGAACACGCCAACAATTTTCTCATGAATTTTCATATCTACCTTTAGAGATTATATTAACGGATTCTTAGAGGTGTACATGGATGACTGGACAGTGTACAATTTGTTGATGAAACACACTAGTCTACTACAAGTCATGTTTCAAAGGTGCAAGCAGTTACAAATCTCATTAAACCTTAAGAAATGCATCTTTGCAGTTCTATTTGGAAAACTACTGGGCCACATTGTTTGTAAAGATGGGGTGTGTGCAGATCCCACAAAGGTTGAAGAAATTGTGAATATGGAGCCTCCAAACAATGTAAAGCAACTGCGAGCAAGATTAGGCCATGCCAGATATTACTATTGATTTATTCAAAATTATGCTTCAATTACGGCTCCTATGGAGAAAATATTGAAGAATACAAAAGCTTTCGTATGGACGGACGCCTACCAAGTGACATTGAAAAAATTAAAAATAAAAATTGGTAAGTGCCCCTATTTTTGTATACCCATACTGGAATAAGTAGTTTCATGTACATATCGATGCATCAGGGATAACATTATGAGTAGTGTTGGTGCAACCTGGAGAAAGAAACATGGATCACCCAATTTACTTCGCCAGTAGGAAACTATCGACAACCAAGAAGAACTACACCACAATTGAGAGGGAAACATTAGCAATGCTTTAATCCCTACAAAAATTCAGACACTATTTGTTGGGGGCACCATTCAAGTTCTTCACAAATCACTTAGCTTTAAAATACCTAGTGAAGAAGCTTGTGTTGGAGGGTAGAATCTATCGATGGTTACTAATGTTCTACGAATTCACCTTTGAAGTGGTCATCAAATCGGGAAGGTTAAATGTGGGACCAGACCATCTATCAAGGTTAGAGTCAGGAGAAAATGAAGGACCATTAGACAACAAACTTCCAAATGTGGACTTGTTCCGAATAGAGGACATTCCAGACTACTTAGAGGAGATTATTGTGTTATTAACATCAAGATACTTCTTGGAGGGACATACGTTGATGCAAAAATGACACTTAATAGTGAGAGCGGTAGATTACCAGTTAATTGCAGGACACATATACAAGTTGGGCCTAGATCAATTTCTACGACGATGTCTCCTTCAACATGAAAGGCATGAAGTACTATGGGAGTGCCATGTTGGGGTTGCGGGAGGCCATGTCGAGGGAAAAGATATTGCAAGAAAGATATTGCAAGTTGGATTGTGGTGGCCTACCATCTACAAGGATGCTAAAGAATACACAAAGAGTTGTGACTTATGTCAGAGAGTCAAGAAGCCATCACATCGGGATGAACTGCCCCTAAATCCAGTTCACACGCTACAAATATTTAAGAAATGGGGAGTGGGTTTCATTGGCCTTGTCACACCACCAGCACGCCATTCGCAAGCCAGATACATCATAACCACTACAGAGTACCTTAGTTGGTGGGAAGAGGCAGTGCCAGTCAAAGATTGTGCATCAAACACTGCAGCGAGATTCATATTTGAATGTATTATATCTAGATTTGGATGTCTAAAAATCTTAAACAGTGATCAGGGGACACATTTCATTAATGAAACAACCACTTCTCTCTTGAATAACTTCATGGTCTAGCATGACAAAAGTAGCCCATACCACCCATAGGCGAATGGAACGGTTGAAGCCTTTAACAAAATACTCGATATGGGTCTGACAAAAATTGTGTCAACAAATCGAGGTGATTGGAACGAATGGGTACCAACAACACTATGGGCTTACAGAACAACAGTATAGAGGACACACAAGAAAATGCAATTCCAACTAGTATATGGTAGAGAGGCAGTGCTACTAGCAGAATTCATTATCCTGAGCATTTTTATCTCATAGTTCACCAAAATGACAGATGATGCAGTGTTGAGAGAGAGAATGGAACAACTAATGGAGTTGAATGAATCAAGGTTTCTACCAAAGTTCCACCAATCAGTTGAACAAAGGAGATAAAAATCTTGGCACGACAGACGCATAAAAAATAAAACCTTCAAGATAGGGGATCATGTTCTAATGTATGACAGTAAGTTTCAAAAGTTTCCAGGAAAACTCCAAATGCATTGGTTGGGGCCATTCATAGTTGCGGAGATTAAAGATTCTGGGGTGGTGAATTTATCACAACTGGATGAGTGAACAACGCACACCTGAAGCCTTTCTACAAATCCATAGTTGCACGACCAAATTGAAGGGGTCTCACAAATGAGCCCGCAAGTAGGTTTTAGTCAATAATACATATCCTGTCTAAAATAAATGCATAGTGAGTCACATAAGTCAGTAGCATATTCCTTTATAGTTCATATCTATATATATATATATATATATATATATATATATATATATATATATATATATATATATTATATATATATATATATATATATATATATATATATATATATATTATATATATATATATATATATATATATATATATATAGATATATATATATAGATATAGATTATTACTATTATTATTATTATTAAAAAAAATTGTTCAAAATTAAATAACACATGTCATTCTAGTTGCAGCAACCATGTCATGTCGCTGCAACCCACTTGTGGTAAGGAGGGGGGGATAGTCACATGTTCCACAAGTCTTTCTCGCAATACTATAGGTCTTTTCCATAATAAGTAGGCAATAATACACTGGTCAGACAGAGTTCCGTAAAATATTTTTTTGTTAAGAAATAAATCAGCTAATAATTACACATAATTATGGGAACTTTATTAACCATACAACCCACTCTGTCCTTTCCCATGCTACGTCATACCACTTAGACCCAGGTTAGCAGACGACAAAATAGCACAATTAAACAACATAGGGAAATTTTCCATAGTAATTAGTTATCAAGTCGAGTCAAAAACGTCATGTCGAGTTTGTCTACTTAATTTGCATGGGAATGCAGGAAGTTTCAGAAGTTCAAATGCAGGTGATAGAAAAAATTCAAGTTCGCTCTGAGAACCAACAGCAACAAAGAGGTCGAGACTCCAAACCTCCGATAATTATTGTCTACCAGAGGCACACAAAGATGAAAAAATGTATTATTTCAGTCCGAGGCGATCAGTTAGATGAGAAAATTACAGTGATTGAGAATTTGTATGGAAAGTGTTAGTGTCGGTCTTGAGCCCTCCATCGGTGATCAAAAGCTCTTTGCATGTGCATAGGTAGGTGTCTCATCAGTATCAGTTTTGCATCCCGTTAGGCATGCCATAACACTGACGGAGGAGCTGGTCTTTGTTCCCTTCTTGGCTTTGCTGGATCAGATCATATCATTTAATGAGCTTGTGTTACACTTGTTTTATTTTTGTCTTGAAATCCCAAGTCTTAGGTCTAGGGTTTTGGTCAAAAATCACTGCAAGGTCATGAGTCAAAGGTCTAATAGTCCCCAGCAAGCTGGAAGGAGGTATGTAAATATGTTCCATTGATATTTTTCATCAGGTACAGCGCATTTATACCTTGGATTTAAAAACCCTGTTTTTAAACCCAAGGTCATGTGAAATTTGCAAAAAATAAGGAAAATTTTCAAAATTCTTCAAAATGCCGGCAATAACCCTGGTCTCCTCGCCAGAGTCCATCAGATGGTCAACCTGCAAAAAGAACAGAGTTAAAGCACTCGAAAGATCAAATTCAGGACAAAGTGAACTCAAAACAGTGTTAAAAGTGAATGTCAAAACAAAAAACATTAGAAAGTGGGTTTGGTAAGTTAATTTTTTCAAATTGGGCCTATAAAGAGTAAATTTCCCTCTAAACAGCCTCATTATGCATTTGAGAGCTTGCAAAATGAGTGAGAGGTCAAAAGAGGCGATTTGCAGAAAGTTGGAGTCATTCTCAGGGGCGCGACCACTCAGGCTCAGTGCGCGACTAGTTGGGTGGGGCGCGACCACTCAGCGACCCCTCTGCAGTGCATTTTTCTCAAGGCCGCGACCACTCAGGCGGGGCGCGACTACTCAGAGCAGGGGCACGACCACTCAAGCTGTCCTCTACAGAACCACTCCAAATCGACTAAATCGCCCTCTTGCTTGCTCAATTGATCGAGGTAGGGTCTTCTAGTGCGTTTGAATGCTTGAAACATGAAATGATGGGCTTGCATATATATGTTTATCACCAAGAAATGTAAAGAGAAATGGATTTGGGTGATTGCTTGTTCATGTAGGCATTATGCTAGGGTTGATGTTTTTTCAAGGCTTTAAATCCCTATTTATTCCCTCCCTGTTTCCTATTAAATTCACAAATGTCATAATGTGTTTATATCTTATCTCATTTGCAATAAATACTAAATTTCTCATCCCAAATTTCTAAAACCCTATCCCTCCCCCAAATCCCTTTACAAAACCCTAATGCCCTTTCATGTCTTCTACCCAAACCCTAATACCCTCCACACAGCAAGTAAAATAAATGAAACAACAACAAGGAAAATAAATGAATAACAGAAAGAATAAAAAATGTTATGAAAAAAGAGAAAAGAGCAATAATATGCCAAAATGACCAAATATAAAAAAAAGAGATATTGCTGTACATAGTCATTGAAAAATAGAAGACACACTGTTGTTGCATATCCATAGCAAAAACAAGAAAAATGCAGCTGCGTATATGTATAAAATGGACATATTGCTGTAATTATTGTTGGGAAAAGAGTATTGTTGTGTCTCCCCAAAACCAAGCCCTGTTTTCCTCTCTACCCCTTCCCTAAAGTCCTGTTCAATTAAGATCCCTTTTCCCTTATGACAAGATGTAAAAGAAGTCTTAT
>APFE030100046.1:0-11172 GCA_000404065.3 Pinus taeda
TTGTTTGCATGTAGGCCAATGGATAGAATTGCTTCTTGATGGCAGAAACAAATTCACTCCAGACAGAGATAGTCTTACCATGTCTTTTCATGTTAGCTTGGGTTCTGCCTTCCCACCAAACCAAGGCAGTGCCTCCTAGGCGTAGGCTTGCCAGCTGAATTTTATTCTTGTCTGAGTCGATGTTGTGCACTTTGCAATACACATCAATTTGTCTAATCCAATTGTCCAACTTTTCAGCATTTAGCTCTCCGTCATATATAGGCAAGTCGAATTTAACATCTAGCTTAATCAAGGATGCTTTCTTATTATGCACAGGGCTATTAGGAGGTGTGAGAAAGCTTTCCTCTTTCCCTTTTCCTTTTGAGTGGTCACGGGTATGAGATTCATCTTCTTCTTTATCTTGTTTAGAACCCGATGAATCTTCATCCTTATGCTTTCTAAAGTCCCTATACATTTCTTCTACCATAGACTTTATAGCTAGGAAACTTTTTATAAATTGAGAGTCTGGCCCCACAGAACCTTCCTCTGACATGGTCTTCCGAGGATAGACTCTTCCAATCTCAGGATTAGTTTCGACCAACTCTCCTTCTCCTAATTTGAGCTTTGATTTAGTGAGCATTCAATAGCTAAACCAACACAAGCTTGTCTAACCTTACAACCTAAAGCTTTGATACCACTTGATCTGATAATCATCCTATGAGTGACCTCAGTTAAGAATTATTAAATAGAGGTACTACAGACTCATGTTGGTGTGTGTCTAGGTTATTTAAGCGACGGATCAATCAGATTGCATATACATAGACACTTGAAAAGGAAGAAAGCAGAGAAAAACAGTAAGCAAATATAAGAACACAAGAAATTAATAAGGAGTTCACCCTATCCTCTAGGGCTACATCTTCGGTCCAGCTTTCAGTGGTGGCCTTCTTTTATTGTGTCTTAAAGCAGAGAATTACAAAGAAGGAGTTCAATATGAGTCTCCTATCACAGGATAGCTTGGCAGGGTGGTTCTTGGATTCCCCAAGCCATTGGAGTACACAGACTCTCGGCTTTACCAGCTTTCTGACCTCTCGGGTCTACAATGGAAGGAGCCCAATGTGGGGCTCGGTCATGACAGATCCCCTTCAGGGATGGCTTGAATTCCTCAAGCCCTTTGGTGCTCGATGCTGCCTTTGGTCAGCTCGACCCTCTGTCTTCTTACTGCTTTTTGCTTTCTTTGTCTGCTTTCTCTGTTCTTCCGTGTGGGTGTGTCCTGTCTTTCCCGGTCCCCCTTCTGCTGGTCTGTGCATGGCTTTAAAGCCATTCGAGCTCATGGCTGTTCGATTCCTCTTCCAACTCTGTTGGATCGCCTGCTACAGCTTCGCTTGGAGTTCCCTGTTTCGGTGTCATCATCAGACTCACAGGGAGCAGCCACTTGTCCTCTTGTGAACTGCGCCAGCTTGCTTTGTCGGTTTGTTTCTTTATTTACGTTATGGAATGAGTCATCCGCCACCTTGGCGGTCAATTTGGACTTCAAATTCTTTCACATCGCGGCTTAACCCTCCCTCAATTTCGTCTTCTCCATCAGACGCGATCTTAGCCGTTAGATTTGGAGCCCTCAGATCCGACGCCATCCGCTCGTTTCACCCGGTTGGCTTGCTTGACCGTCAGCGCGTGATGAACGACGCTTTTCTCTCTCCTCTGCTTGCCACGTGTCGGGTGTTGAGTGGAATCGCTCCGTTTTCGCCAAAACTGCTTACTGCCTAGGGATGCCTCCGATCAATACCGCCGGTTTCTGGAGCGTGGGTCTCGCCTTTGCCTTTAGCCTTTCTTTCCCACGGTTTTCTCGTCTCTCATGTGACCAAGCGCTTGGGGCTTCCCCATTTTGAGGGTTTTTTCCCAGCGATGCGTGATTCGCACATCAAAAACTCCCTCCGTTTCCCGATCCAGGCCTCCCAGGGGCTAATTTCACCTTCCACGCAATCTCCATGGGCCTCGGTCAGCGCGCTTTGACTGAGGTCCTCGTCGTTCCACGTTGGCTGCCAACTGCCACTGGTTTAGAGGTGTTTTTGATTGCTGTTCTAAATTCTTTGAAGTTTGTCCTGACCTGGTACAACCATGGCTTTGTTAATCATTCTTTATGGATCTAATTCGGATCAACAGAAATAGGCCCAGGGGCATGCAGTAAAACTATGATCTATTGCACAAGGTTGGGAAACTATCCATTCCCTCTTTCGATGGCTCATCCTACAAAAGTTAGACACCTACTTCCAACTTAAGCCAATGTTAGAAGCAAAGACTATCAAATTTGCCACCCTGCATTTGGAAGTGGAAGCGCATGAATGGTGCTAAGATGGATTGATCACCCTAGGACATTTCAACATCACCTCTTACGAGGACTTCACGTAAGGATTGATAGATCAGTTTGACAGGAAGGATTCAGAGATACACTTCAGGGAGCTAGCACAACTTAAGTAGATTGGAACACTAGATGCCTTCATCTCAGAGTTTCAATGGGTAGTTGTTATGGTGACAAACATATATGAGCAAAGTTTGGCAATGCTTTTCACGAAAGGTTTAGCCAAACCCCTATGTGGTTGGGCGAAGGCCTTCAAAACCACCACTCTACAAGATGCCATCACCAAGATGCAAGACGTGGAGGATGCAATACTTAAATTAAAGTTCCATCCAAATGATTCATCCCTTAGAAGAATAGAGATAAGAAGCCATTTCAGGGAGAATGGACTGGCAAGGATAGGTTGGATGATGAAACTTAGAGAGAGCTAAGAAGGAAGAAACTTTGTTTCACTTGCAAGGAGCCATGGGAAGTAGGTCATAGATGCTTAGGCAAGGGGAGGATCCACTATATTGAGGTGATGTCTGACAATGATGACAAAGAGGATACAATACCAACACCCAACCGTGAGCCTAGTAATTTCATGAGGAAGCTAAAGAGGATGAGAGACCTTGTACGAGAATTAAGGGTGGTACTATCACCACTCTTTTTGGTGTCCTTAGATATTACGCCTTCAGGATTAGGGGTGTTATACAAGGACAATGAAGCACAACTTTGGTCGATGGTGGAGCAACTCATAATTTCATTAATGCAATTTTGGTGTAGCAAAGTATTCTTTGATGATCTCCTCCTACGCAACAAAACATGGGAGCATTTGGGACATCTGGATGAGATTTTAGGTATTATGAAGGAGCAGTCACTTTGTGCCAAGGCATCAAAGTGTGAGTTCAGGATGACCAAGATCCTTTATTTGGGCCATGCAATCAGTGCACAAGGGGTGTAGGTACATTAGGAGAAGATACAAGCTATATTGGGTTAGCCCACACCCAAAAACCTTATTGATGATTCTTTGGGATTTGCAGCTATTACAAGTAGTTTGTTAAGGGTTTCTCTTAGTTAGTGCACCATTGACAAACTTGATGAAGAAAGGGGTGTTTAGGTGGATATAGGAATGTGAGAGGGCATTTAATAAGCTCAAAGAGGTGATGAGCTCGTGCTCGATGTTGGCATTTCCTAACTTCAACCAATCTTTTGTATTGGAGTGTAATGCTTCGAGTGAGGGGATATTGGTTATGTTGATGCAAAATAAACACTTGATAGCCTTTGAAAGCAAGAAACTCAAGGATAACGAAAAATTTGATTCCATCTATGACAAAAAGATGCTCACCATTATGCACGATTTGACGAAATTCAGGCAATACTTAGTAGGGGGTAGGTTTGTGGTCAAGACAAATCACAATAACTTACAACACTTCCTAGAGCTAAAGAACTTGAATGAAAGACAACATAAATGGGTAAGTAAGATTCAAGCCTATGATTTTGATATTGAGTACGTGAAAGGCAAGAAGAATGTTATGGTTGATGCACTTTTCAGGTAATGTGTTCACTCATGGAGATCACAGGGGATTGGAAAGCCCCCCTATTGGTAGAATATTCCAAAAACAAGCTTGCTTGTGAGTTCTTGGATGATCTTATCTAGGATGACAGGTATAAAATATTAGATGAGTTTGTTTTCTATAAAGATAGCTTATATTTGGTCCCTTAATCCACACTTAAAGAGAAGATCTTGAAGGCTGCACATGACACGCCATTGGATAAACACCAATGGTTCTTCAAATATTACAGGTAGATTAGAGAAAGGTTTTCTTGGAAAGGCCTCAAGGATGACGTGTTGAGGCACATAAGGGAGTGCATGACTTGTTAGCAAAACAAGCCCAAGCATACTCCTCTTGCAGGATTGTTACAACCCTTGCCAATTCTAGAGTAGAAGTGAGAGAACATATCGATGGACTTCATCACATGTCTACCCAAGGCATAGAGCAAGGATTGCATCTGCAAGATAGTTGACAAGTTGACCAATTTTGCACATTTCTTTGTGATGCCAACATATTATAAGGCAACACAAGTAACACCATTGCTCTTCAAGGAGGTGTTTATATTGCATGGCCTGTCTAAAAATATAGTTAGTGGTTGAGATGGCAGGTTTATGAGTGCATTTTGGTAGGAACTCTTCAGATAGGTGGGCATGAAATTGACCCTTGGTACAAGCTATTATCCTCAAATAGATGGCCAAACAAAGGTTTTGAATAAATGGATTGAGGGGTATCTGCATAACTATGTGTCAGGACAACAAAAGGCATGGGTCAAATGGTTACATCTCGGGGAGCACTGCTACAACACCACTTGTCATCTATCCATTGGGATGAACACATTAAGGGCACTGTATGGGTATGATGCTCCATCATTTATCGATTTGGCATTTGGGGATAACAGGGCTCCAAAAGCGAAAGGTTGGATATAGGAGAGTTGGGACATCCTGAAGGTCCTTAAGGAGAATTTGCAGATTGCCCAAAACTAACACAAGATGTATGCGGAGAGGCACAAAGTAGAGTGCAGTTTTGAGGTGGGAGACTTAGTTTTCCTAAGATTACAACCATATATACTGTTTTCAGTCTAGAAAAGTGGTGCATAGAAACTAAAACCAAGATTTTATGGGCCTTACAAAATAATTAGATGGATTGGTGAAGTGACATATGAGTTGGAGCTGCCAGACGAAAGCAAAATCCATAATGTCTTCCATGTATCATGCCTTAAGAAGGCCATTGGTCAACAACTTACTACTTCAGTTGAGCTACACCATTTGGATGAGGAGGGGGTAGTTAGAATTGATTTCGAAAGCTATCATGGCTGTTTGGGAGAGGAGATTAAGGGGCAATATGATCTTAGAATATCTCATTAGGGGGAAGGATTTGCTTGAAAAGGATGCCACGTGGGAAGGAGAACAGATCTTGCGGCATTTGAATTTGCAATTACTTGAGGACAAGCAATGTCGAGAAGGGGGGACTGTAATCTCCTCTTCAAATTAAATTGTCCTAGGGAGGATGTAGTAGCCTATTTAACCCCATAAGCATTAGTCATTTGTAAAGGGTGGAACCCATTATTTGATGTTAGTTAAGTATCATTAGATAATTTGGGGCAAATGGAGGGGAACTTGCAATAAAAGTCACATTTGGGGCGAATGGAGAGACTTAATTAAAATTAGGAGGGAAAACCCCAAAGGGAATCTATACAAAGGAGAGAGGAGATTCATTGTGAGCAACATGAATTATTGTTCATTTTGTTTTTTGGGTTGAGGCTCTTAGAGGGTTTTAAGATCCCTTCTTTCTGATTGGTTTTAATGGTGAAAGATTCCACTCTAGCCAATCCCTTTACCTTTTTGGTTACAGGGCAAAGTTTTGATTGAAGGAGCATCTTTCAGAGGCATTATTTGTGGCAATAGACTATTTCTGAGGTATTACTTGTGGCAACAAAACAATTCTAAGGCACATGAAGGTTATTCTTTGAGGCAACGAGGCTAGAACCAACCCCAAGAGGTAGCGAGATATTGTTTCGAGGCAACGAGAAGGGTGGAACCCCATCCTCTATGGTAGCAAGGGTTTTTAAGGTAGCATCTTAATTTGTGGCAACAATGGATCACTTTCTAAGGCAACATCTTAAGTTTGTGTTAGTAGTAGATAATTGTTTCGAGTAAGAGATCACTCCCTTGAGGCAATCAAAAGGTTATGACCCCTCACTCAGGGACAACGAGTGTTGGAAAGAGAAGGATGAACTAGGCAACAAATTATCTAGGGTTACAGGAGGGCTAAGGGTCAACCCGCTAGGGTAGCGAGGGTTGGCAATGATCAATAGTTTAGCCACCTGTGGTAGCAAAGGAGTGTGAGGCAGTAACTAGGACCACAAACGCAGTTGAGGTAATGAAGGGAATTGCAAAGGTATAGTAGCAGCATAGGCAATAGCCAATTTGATTAGTCTTGGTAAAATTGAGGTTAGAATAGCTTTAGATACCAGTCGCTTTGTGACAAGACTAGATAGTGCTAGTTGTAAACATTAAACTAGTTGGTGGATCATTGAGTTGTACAAGTTTGCTGTTTATTGGACAGTTAGTCTTAATTTACAATAGTTTGTCGAAAAACATATGGCTGTTTGAACTTTGAATATCTTTTATATCATTGGTACATTAAATGGAAGGGTTCTCACTGTTATATGGATTGATGAATGTTGCAATGTTGTTATGAAATGTAATCCTTTCATGCTTTGTTGAAAAGTGAAAACCCTAACTCAGAATTGCACCCTAAGGGTAATTTTCCCAAGAGGGATACCATAGTGGTATTAGTGTTGTGCATCTTGCCAAATTGCAAGCATATGAACTCTGGATGCTCTCAGAGGATAGGGAAAACGTTATAGCCAAGAGAAAGAGGGTTACTTGTAGTTCAATCATGGCAGACATTGAAGAGCAACCACTAGAAATTAACGTCTATGACATCTTGGGGGAGCTATCAAGAGTTCAACGGTAGATAGCTCAACAGATGGCTCAATTTTTTACCTAGATGTTGACAAATTTGAATAGTACACGCAACAATTCTTCCAGTGGATCTAATGGAGGAAGTAAGAGTATGGAAGAAGGAAGCAACAACCATAATCCTAGTCCTTTTAAACATCTCTGCACAACTCACACAGGGGCAACCAATAGGAGGACCGACATACCTCTATTGCCCCAATTTCTAGATGGTCAGGGAGTAGCGAATTAGGGACCTATAGAATAGAACAAAGATTTTTTTCAGAATATTTTTGGGAGTATGCATCACTAGGAGAAGATGTTCAATGAGCCATGTTATTTACAGAGTTTAATAATATTATGTACGTAAATAGGCCTAGGGACATGCAGTAGAAATATGATCTATTGTGCAAGGTTGGGAAGATATCCATTGCCCCTTTCGATGGGTCATCCAAGTGTTCGTCAAGGTCTTGGATACAAAAGTTAGACACCTACTTCCAACTTAACCCAATGTTGGAAGCAAAGACTATCAAATTTGCCACCCAACATTTGGAAGTGGAAGCGCATGGATGGTGCTACCATAGATTGGCCACCCTAGGACATTTCAACATCACCTCTTACAAGGACTTCATGTAAGGATTGATAGACCAGTTTAACAGGAAGGATTCAGAGATACACTTCAGGGAGCTAACACAACTCAAGTAGACCGAAACACCAGTTGCCTTCATCTTAGAGTTTCAATAGGTAGATGTTATGGTGACAGACATATATGAGCAAAGGATGGTCATGCTTTTCCCAAAAGATTTAGTTGAAGCCCTACGTGGTTGGGTGAAGGCTTTCAGACCCACCACTATACAAGATGCCATCACCAAGACGCAAGACATGGAGGATGCAATACTTAAAGCTAAATTTCTAGCAAAACCACTCATCCCTTGGAAGAATAGAGATAAGAAGCCATTTTAGAGAGAATTGAATTGGAAGGACAAGTTGGATGACGAAACTCAAAGGGTGCTAAGAAGGAAGAAACTTTGTTTCACTTGCATGGAGGCATGGGAACTAGGTCATAGATTCTTGGGCAAGGGGAAGGTCCACTATATTGAGGTGATGTCAGAGAACGATGACGAAGAGGATCCAATGGTGAGAATCAACGAGCTATTGTTTTGAGGTAGTGAGGAGGGTGAAACCCCATCTTTTGTGACAACAAGGGTTTATGAGGATGCATCTTAATCTATGGCAACAAAAAATCACTTTCTAAGGAAACATCTTAAGTTTGTGGTAGCAACGGATAACTTTTTGAAGCAGCGAATCACTCCTCTGAGGCAGTTGAAGGGCTATGACCCCTTACTTAGGGAAAATGAGTGTTGGAAAAAGGACTAACTAGGTAGCAAGTTGTTAAGGGTGATAGGAGGGTTGAGGTTCACCCCACCAAGGTAGCGAGGATTGGCAATGATCAACAATTAAGCTACCTGTGGCATTGAAAGAGTGCGAGCCAATAACTAGGATTGCAAATGTAGTTGAGGCAACAAAGGGCATTGTGAAGGTATAGTAGCAACATAAGCGACAACCAATCTGAGCATTCTTGGTTAAATTGAGGTTAGAATAGCTATTGATACCATTCACTATGTGGCAAAAATAGATAGCACTAGTTATAAACATTAAACTTGTTGGAATTGGAGCCTTGTTGGTGGATCGTTACGCTGTACAAGTCTGTTGTGTATTGGATAGTTAGCCCTAATTTACAATAGTTTGTTGAAGAATATATGGCTGTTTGATTGTCCTTTATATCACTAGTACATTAAATTGAAGGATCCTCACTATTATATGGATTGATGAATGTTGCATTGGTGTTATGAAATGTAATTCTTTCATGGTTTGTTGAAAACCCTAGCTCAAAATTGCACCCTAAGGGTAATTTTCCCAAGAGGGATACCACATCAAATTGGAATAAGAAATCAAAGCATGGATATTTGGGATGTAGAAGTATTTCCAATTTCACAACTATTTAGGGAGCATGAAAAATGGAAGTTGTCACTTATGATTTGATTGGGAGCATCATAAGTAAGAGGATTGATAACAAGAATATTGTTTAGAATCATTTTAAGAAGCACTTTGAATAGAAATGCTTTTATCTCACCATTATTACATGAAGAAATTTGATGAATTTTACCTTAATTATGCACAAATGTGTACTGAAGAGTATGGAGGAAAGTTAATGGAATTTTGAGAGTATGTCAAGTACATCAAGGGAAAATTTGTTAGCTTTCTAAACCATTGTAAGCAAATTTTGCACGAAGTTAAATTAACCTACTTATCAGGTAGCTAAAAATTGAAAAATTCAATCAAAACAACTAAGTACGCTAATATCGAAAGATAAATTGGTGCAAATACAAACAATGAATACACATTTGAACTCTCAATTTTTTTTTGTCTTATATTAATTGAAATGAATAAACTCACAATGAAAACAAGTCAAATATCAACTTACTAATCATATTATTGGATTACCTCATGTATCCTTTATACAAGAGAATATTAGTTCATATGAGCATGCTTTTATAGTTCATACAAATAAATATTAGACTCTCCTATGTTTTCCTAAGTTATCAAGAAATAGATACAAATATGGATCCAGGTTTGGATACAGAGCTACTAGATTTTTGAAAAGCCATGATTTAGATATGGTGGACAAACACCATGTAAAAGAAAATAATTGATACTTTTTTGAATCTTAAAAAGCATATTTAAAGTTAAAATTAAAAATAATTGTGTTAGATTGTGCATGTATAGGTCTCCTTTTGCGTTCTTTTAAAACTCTTCTGTGACTAATGCCATTTACGAGCTATGCCATAGTTGCCTTCTCTGAATTTGATTTCCTCCATATGGTCCACATCTCGCTAACACCATACCTAGCATTTTTAGCTTGGCTGCTACAAGATACCTCATCATGATGAAATTATGCTCACAATTTATTCTAGTTTCGACAACTCTAACTTGGAAAACTTTTGAACAATAGCTTGACAAATGTGTGGTTTGTTTGAGCACGAGCTCCTTGCACTGCCCTAGTGTGGCTCCACATGGCATTAATTTCTCTGAATTGTATTACTGAATTTTGGAGCTCGTTCATTCATTGAGATGGTTCAATTTCTCTAGTGCCAAGCAAAACAAATGGACTATGCAAAGAATCCAAAAGATGTGGGTAAAAGGCAACATTCTTGCCTTGCCCTCTCCTCTCGGATCAAGGTGATTCGAAAGAGTGAACTAGCCTTGCAGTTTGATAAAACTCATGTACATTGTAGTATAATAGTCATATCAACGTATTTTATATCCCCAATCTAGATTTATTTTTATCTTAGATCTATCAAAGGTTTAGGGATTAAAATATTTGGAAGTGCAACCTTTTTTCAAAATCTAAAAATTTGAGAAAGGTTTGTATTTCTAGAGATTTGATCCCTTTCAACGTTCAATATATTCATAATTAAAATAGATTTATATTGATATTTTTTGAATTTTTGTTCATGCCATTATATATATATATATCTATATATATATATTTATATATTGTTTTATTACTAATATATTAAACTGACTAAAATGTTACTATTTTCTTTTGTAAGCTTGCTTTGGGTCCTATTTCTTTTAAAAGGCAGATTGTACATGCAGGTTCGGAAAAAGAACCAGATGGTCTCAACCTGCACAAGAGGGAAACCAAGTTTGTTGACCATCTGGTGGAGTCGTATCTTGACCAAAATTTGAAAGTCTTGATCAAGTCTAGTAATGCTAAAAACATTGAAATATCATGTTGACCTCTAACACTAAATTGACAATGCCCGAAGGTTGCTAACTGAAAATAAAAAGAACTGATCATTAGACTACTCAATTGGGGGCTGGATCCTTTGTAGTGGATCCTTGCTGGGCCGATGGGGGAATACATGGGATGTGAATTTCAATTCTCGCCAGATGGCCGTGCACTTGATTCATGCCAAGCTTCACTTGCTGTATGCCCCAATGTTGTGGGGGAGCACCCACCCCCCTCGATCCTGCTCCCAATCCGCCCTCCGGGCGGGAGCGCGCTCCTGAAATCGCTCCCTCCAAAAATTTTGCTCCCTGCCTTTTCGGGAGTGTTTAATCTTTTTTGCATTTTTTTTTTTGTAGTAATGTTTGAAATGCAATTTTTTTTCAAAGAAACAAATAAGTTTTGAGTGGGGCAACTTAATGATCAAGCCTATGGCCCTAGTATTGATATGCTCTTCATGGTAATGTTAAATTCTTAAAGTAAACGTGACATTCTCCTTAATCTTCATTTTCATCCTTTTACTTAAATTTTTAACATTACCATGAAATGACT
>APFE030100047.1:0-16124 GCA_000404065.3 Pinus taeda
CTCAAGAATTTTTGTATGGATGCGACATATGTTTACATGTTTGGGGAAACTCATATACATGAAGACCGACCTTCAAAACCAACACAATAGGCTTGAAAACATTGCATGATAACCATGCATGCCAAAATACGATAGTTAACCCAATATGTAAAAGGGACCAGAGCCCTCCAGGAAAGCTCATGAAATGAGCTCTAGTGTTTGCAACAACAATGTACAACCTTTAGCTTGTTGAACCTTTTTTTAAGTTTATTTTTGGAGCTACCTTTGTTATCTCAACTCTCTCATAATATTGCACATTTAGAGTATTCTTGGAGCATTCTTTAATTGGGGGAAATAGGGAAAAGGAAGGTAAAGAAAGTAAGAGGAAATAAGGATGAAGCAAGAAAGAGCGAGACTCAAGTAGCTACAATGGGATTACTCGCAGCTTTCAAGTTGCATGTATGATTTCCTTGATATTTTTTGCAAACATGTTACATGCATCTGTTTTTTTGGTTCTCTTTTTTCCATTGGCATGGGTTTTCCAACCGCGTCAGTGGGTTTTAGCCTTCCCTTGTCATTTCTGGATAGCCATGGTGTGATGGGGTTCTCTTGTTTTGGTTGATCTAGATTGTCAGCTAGATTCAAAGCTGAGTTGGGTGGTCTTAATATTAGAATCCCTTGATGGGATACACGGTAAAACTTGGTTGTGAGTACCCTTGATTGGACCTAGAAATCCCTTGACCGGTGATGGTGGGATACACAGTAAATCCAAGACAATGGTGACCTTGTAGGCCTAGGAATCCCTTAACCGGTAATGGCGGGATACACGGTAAATCTGAGAGGTGGAGACAAAAAAATTCCTCACAGTTTAGGTGGATAGATCCAGACGCATCCATTCTTGTTTAGGCCTCGGTGATCTGATGGGATTGTGGTAAATCCTGGTTATAATGATGAGGGTTTTGGGCCTAAGAATTGCTTGGTGGATATCTGGTAAACCTCAAGGAAGCCTTCATTCATTCTATTATGAGTCCCACATTCATGCTTGGAATGTGGCACGGGGTTGATTGGATGAAAGAAAGATTTGGTTCAGCCCAATCTATGGTCGGGTGGTTCATGGAAGTCCTTGACTTGGTTGGATTTGCATTTGTTAATAATATCTCTTTTCCTCTTGTGTTCTACATGTAAATGTACTTATTATTATGTTGTTTTTATGGTTGTTCTATATTTCTTATCATGTTGGTTATAAGCATGGTTCATAATAGAATTTGGTTATGGATCTCATCGTGATTTCATTAGTACAATAAATGTGAATCAATATATGTCCTAATAAATGATAATGCAACTATTATGATAAGGCATAAATTATTCCTAACAGTTCTTAGATAAGTATGAGACCCCTATGGTCTGATCTGTTGTTATGGCCTATAGATTACATGTTTATGATATGTTTGACAAAATTCATGCTATGGCTAGTAGGGGTTAGATCAATTCCTTATACCAATGTTCGCATTAATACAAGGAAAATTTTAAGGATGGAAATCTATTCTAAAGTTTAGAAACCTTGGCGATTTTCACTAGTACATAATATGCAATTTGTAAAGTGTTTGACATTTTTTTTTGTAAAAGTATTTAAATTTCTAAATTTTTTTTTTGGAAAAAGCATGGAAAATTAGCCCAATTGCGAATATTAACCCCTAAATTTTTCCCTTCTTTAATATCTTTAATTCATTGTTATTTATCATTTCTAGAAGTTCCATGAAGTTTTGGGCAAAGGCCTGAGACCAAGTCCTGAAAAAGTGGCACACAATCCAGGGTCACTAGCTCATAACTACCTGAAGAAGGCCACAGTCACATGCATGCCTTGCTTGGGGAGTGATCAAAGGGTCTCATTAGTGTTCTACAAGACTCTTCTTATACTATCACCTGCATGTGTTATGTAGTCTCTACCTGCTTGTACATAACACATTATTGATTTCCACATCTATCCATTGAAAAATATTGATACAGGTTCCCCTTCATATTCTTGATCGAATTCAATCCATTATTTGATGTCTAGGTTCACCCAAACATGAACTAGTGTAAAGATATGAAAGCTTGAAAGAGAAAGGAAAGGGACAATAATGAATAAAGAATCTCACACTAAATTGGGATACCTCATATCCACTACCTTAAAAATTCCTCCATCGTCTTGACCATGAGATATTAACATTAGAACGAATAGCCCAAAAATTTAAGGGTGTACTCTAATAAATGGTGTGACCCCTTTCTGTGAATTTTTCATGGTCAGTTTTTCCTAAATGGAGTGTATATTTTTTAGAATCACAAGTCTAAGTTGTGTAATCTATATAGTTTGAGTACCCCTTCCATCTTTTAATGCATTAAATATATTTAGACATTCAAAAATTCACCTTAAACAACAAGAAATTTCAATTTCACCCAAATTTTTATCATTAAATTTTGGTGAAATAGGCCAAAATGCTTATGGTTCGGTAGATTTAACTTCTTATTTTTCCTCCTAGGCACATAAATCAACTTGTGAATCATTATAGTGGCACACTAATTACAAATTAATTTCAAGGGAGAGGCACTAGGATAGGTAACTACCCCATTTTATATATATCAATTTTTCCTTCATGTTTGCTCCTACATTGGTCAAATAATGGACCACTAACTTATGTGTCCTTCAAACATGAAAAAAGAGTGGCCTATACAAATTGTGTTACCAAATCCATGAATATTTGAATTAGTATTTTTTAATGCCACTTTAGGAGTATATTGTGAAAAGAGATATCGAATAATGATGGACACTCCTTGACAACTACTATATGATGTCGAATAAAAAAAATTCTACAAATATGACATTTGGGATATTCAAAATAATAGAAAGGGACACCAAAATTTTGCTTCAAGTGTAGCAAGAATCATTTGTGATTCATGGATTTGCATACATCGAATGTTGCAATAGGACAATTTGGTTTTGGAAGCTAGATTTACAATTAGAATTAAAACAACTTCATCAAGTCAAATCTACATTCCTGGTCAAAATGGTTTGACAAATGGAAAACTAAAAATCTTGAATTTATTAGAATGTTTATCCATGGTTTTATATGATTTATCATTATTTTTGTTGCACTTTCCCTACACACCACCACTAAAATTTCAAAATTATTAGTGGTAATAGTTCCTAACCATTGCATAACATTTATCGAAGTATTCATTGGAATTAATTTAGATGCTCCATACATTTACTAGCTTTTATTTTTTTTCTTAATTGTAAGTATCAAAATAAATTTAAAAGTTCCACTTATATCATATTTAATTATGAATATATTTTAAATAGTATCTAATTGTTGGTGTCCCAAATTGCCCTATTTTCTACCCCATTTTAACCTCTGTTTTATTTCAACATAAACCTCTCTTTCCTGCACTAGTCTAAGATAACTACGTATTCCTGCACATGATTCGTATTTTATATTAAGATTTATTAAAGTGATTTATTAATCATTTTTATATGGATTTCATGCCTATTACATAACTCTTGTAACTTATGTTAATTTCCTAGAAGTAATTGATAAAATTAGTATTAATTATGAGTAAGTATGACTAGTGTAGGTAGATTCCTGCACCGACACGAGGACTGTCTGAGATTTCCATGAGCTAAATCGTTCCACAAGGACGGCTTTTGATCCTTGACTTCGAGTCTAGTTGTGGATGAACTAACAAGGATACCGGTGCCATGCAATCAGGGAACATTTTCCAAAGTTAATCTATGGCCAAGCGAGATACATGCTCCATTATAACTGCTCGCCGATTTTGTAATTTTGGTTGATTCGTCTGTTTGGCCAAAAGGATTGAATAAGAAAATGTATGTAATTAGGGAAAACGGCTAAGGCCAAAAGGATTTATAAGATATAGAACATAGGTAGGATTAGCCAGCCAACCATCGACTGTAATTTCATTTTCATGTAATCTAGATATCACCTCAGCTCTGGGGATCGACTTGCACCATATGTACATTTTTTGAATCAAGTAATACAAGAAATCTACCATGATTTTCATACACAAAATTTAATTTATCTTTGATGCATATTTGAGTGCTGATCCTTTTTGTTTCTTAGATGGGAAACGAGTTGGTTGGCTAGGGCCTAGCCAACCCAACTCGTTTACCCCATGTACTTTCGTTGTTCAAAAAGACAATGTGAATATTTCCTTTTGCAGCTGCGTGGTGTGATAGTTCTGATATTTATTTCTTAAATTATAATTTGAATCTCTTTTGTAGTTAAAGTGTGAAATGGATCTGTGGCTTTGGGAGTTAGCTGAGTTTATTTCATTTATGAAATTCCTTTCTTGCATTTTCTTTACTCTCAATCCTTGTCCCAATTCACATTTGCTCGGATCATGCAAGAAGCTCTTTCCTGCACCAGTGCATGCAGTGTCCTGTACTTTGGTTTAGTTCTTCATTTTGCAACAAACATTGAATTACTTTCGTGCATATTATTTCCAGTTATTTTGCAAGTGAATGAACTACTAACTTCAGTAATTGTCTCCATCATTAAAAGTATATCTACAGAAGATTTGAGAACAATTGCTTGAACTTACCATAAACATGTTATACTTGCATTTTATATCTTATGAACAAGGGACATAAACACTTTGAGTAGATCACCAAAGTTAGTTAACACATGTAGATCACTTAGACTACTATCTTGATTCCTTTAAGTTGCTTTCATTTCATGATGTTCACTTCCTTTGCAGGATTGAATTAATTAGAGCATTTCTTTTCCACATATAATTTACTTCAGGATTTCATTTGCAGTTGCAATTCTTTTTCAGCACATCTTCCAGTCCTTTCAAAAGTAATTTGGAAACTGAGTAAAGGAAACTCTGCCTCAGTGCAAGAAATGGTCTCTTGTCATAGAACAGAGTGCTTTAAGCCCTGAATCTGAGAGCACCTTCACTAAGACATAAATCTTCAGTAAGGAAGGTCAAATATACTTTTACACAGACACTGTACCTTCACTAGTGCAAGCAGATTGCAAGAGTGTAAGAATAGGTTGTTTGTGTAGAAGGAAGATCAAGAGGGAAACATATCTTTGCTAGGGCCCACTTGTGAGATTGTTAGCCATCCATCTGAAGATGAACATAGCATTTCATTCCATCATTTAAGATTGTTTCAGATGTGTGAAAACTCCTTTACTTGATTTACTTGCAAATTGTTCTTTTACATTTCAGCACTAGAGTTGCTTTGGTGTCAATTTCCTTTACGATTGTTTTCTGTCTGATTTTGCAAGAATTTCCTTAAGAAGTAGGATTAGGAACAGGAAAATTTCATACCACTTCTGGCATTGCCTGTGCTTCGTCTTTAAGTTTACGAAACCCCTGGGTTAATAATTAAGTGTTGAGGATTTTTCTTAAATGCAATTCCTGCACCCAACATTTTGGCATCGTTGTCAGAGAGGTGATTTGAATTGGTAAGAATTTTCCATTTTCTTGCAATAGGGGTAAGTTTGCTATTATTTTTTCCTGCAGCGTGCTGATTTATTTTTTGGAAATTGCAATTTTTATTTGAATTTCGTTTTGTCATTTTTGAAATGAATGCCTAAAAGAGGTAGGGGTCCGAAGCCCATTAGGGGCCAACGAAATACTGACAAATATGAAACCAAAACTCATATTGGGCCTTCTTTTGCAGGAAAAAAATCCAAACAAACTCACACTCATCACACAGGAACAGTCCACCTAGGCTCTGGCAGCCGTGGTCTAGGTGTGACACATAAAGGGGAAGAAGGGGACTGTTGGAATCCATAGTCAACCTTCTTAGCCTATTGAGAGTGGTTTGTGTGGAAGAACAATAATGGTAGATATGGAAGACCATGCAGAAGGAAGTGGTGAAAATCAGGTAAATGAGGAACAATCCACTTTTGGGTTCCTGATTATGGATCATGATACACAAGTACAAATGAAAAATATTTCACCATCAGCTCTTCCTCATTTTTATGGTAAGGTACATGCAGACCCAAACTCTTTCTTATTTGAGTTTGATATTTTGTGTAGAAGTTATGATTATTCATCTCATGCCCAAAAGTTAAATTTGTTTCCTACAACTCTCAAGGACGCAACACTCCGCTGGTTCATGGGACTGGGAGGAAACACTATATCTTCTTGGGAGAAAATGAAGAGAGTGTTCTTATCAAAATATCAGGAATATTGTAACTCTCAAGATATTCAAGATGAAATCTTTACTATTGTGCAAAATGATGATGACACTCTAGAGGACTACTTGGAGAGATTCTTGTATATCCTTCAAAGGTCAAAGCAAAAATTTGATCCAAGTACCATTAGAACCTTGTTCTTATGTGCGCTCATTGATGATGCTAGAAATAATTTAAATCTGTTAGGACAAGGGGATAATTCTCAAAACATTTTTTATAAGATTTGTGACTTGTGCGGGAAATTCTCGAGGAACCAATATAGATTTGGTAAAGGAATTCAAAATAGAAACATGAAAACCAAATCTATTTATGCTATGATTGTTGGACTAGAAAAAAAATGGATAATATGATAATTGAAATAATGAATATTGTTAGTAAACAAATATACTATTTGAAGTTTTAGAAAAAACTTGTAGAAGAGCAAGATATATTGTCTATTTACTGTCCTAAATGTAGAAGAAATCACCCTTTAAGAGAATGTCATCTCGATATTAAAGAAACTAATAAATGTGCAATTTGTGCAGATAACCATGCTACAAAAAAATGTCCCTCCATACCTGGGCTAAAATCTATACTACAAGGGGGACAACTTGAAGCTGAATCACTACATGTTATGGGAGCACGAAGAAATTGGCCTCAGCTAAGTGCAGGTATGGTTCCTGAACCTCCATCAATTTTTTTTGGTTATAATGCACACTCATGTTCCTATCCTAACATTGGTCACTCTCAACATTGGTAGCATGGGAATCAATATCAATATGGACAACCTTCCTAATACTGGAAACAAGGATGGAGAGGGCCAAACCATTCACATCATTCACATCATTCCTATCCTACACCTATGCAATCATACCCTCCTACATATGCACCTTACCCAATGCCTCAACCATCATTACCTCAGTTAAGTCAACCTATGCCACCATTACCATTACCTTTACCATTTCGACCTTCTCAATTTCCTGCTGAACCTTTACCCAACCCCAATAATAAATAAGTACAAATGATCCATTCTATGACCCCACTTTCTTCATCCATATTTCAGACTATGCCAGTTGGAGTCAATGATCTCCAATTGAGATCAAGGAAGGTAGTAACCTTAGAGAATCAAAAGAAGACCATGGTGATTATCGATGAGAATGGAGGGGAGGAAACTCCTGACCATTATGAAAAAAATGACACCATTCAACCTATCCCCGTACATTATGAGCCCTTGTCATATTCCTCCAACGGACCTCCTTATCCAGATAGGTTACTTGTGGAGAAGAAAGACCACATTCTTGAGTCTAGCCTGGCTTCTGAACTTAGAAACCTTTTCATAAGGGTACCTTTGCTCAAAGATATTAAATAGATCCCCATCTGTACAAAAATTATTAAGGAACTTTGTCCTAAGAAGCCAGGAAGGAGAATATTGGAACCTCAAACTATTCAATTTGTTGGTAGAGCAGCGGAGTTGATGATGGGGTGTATGCACATGGAAAAGCATACCGACCCCGGAAACCCTGTTGTTTCTATTCAAATAGGTGATGTCCTTGTCTCCAATGTACTTATAGACCTAGGGGCAGTCATTAATGTTATGAGTAAGCAAACCATGGATCAAATTGGATTGGTCCATATTCGTCCTACTCCCATTGTGCTTGAATTAGCAGATAGGTCTAAAATCAAGACGGAAGGGGTGTTGGATGATGTGGTCATTTCCCTAGATTCTTGGAAATATCCCATAGATTTCATTGTGCTTCAGCCAAAGAACCTTGTGGGAGGTAATCCCTTGATCTTGGGACAACTGTGGCTTGCTACGGCCGATGCTTATATCAGATGTTGTTTTGGTGATATGTATATTTCCCATGGAGATTCAAGAAAGAAGGTCACCTTATATCCACCCGCTAGATCCATTCAGGAGCTCCGAGACACTTTATGTTTAGACTACAATAGTGATGAGGAAACTCACCCTGTTTCCTTGATACATCAGAATGTTGAGTCCTCACAGGAGGGTGAGATCCAAGACTTCCTGAACAATCTAGACACCACGCCTAATTTCGAGTCATTAAGTCAGATTTTTAGTCTAGATTTTCAGGGAAGGTATGAATCTCTACCTCCATCACCACCATCACTAGCGACACCTTTGTATACTCTTGAGCCTGATACTACTCTTGTTGAGATTAGTCTAGGTAAATCCTTGTATATCAATTCAGACTTGGATCCTTCTCAGCAAGAGCATCTTGTGAATTTGTTGCGAAACCATCTCGATGCCTTTGCATGGGGTTATGAGGATATGAAAGGCATCCATCCTGAAACTTGTACACACCATATCTATATTCAGGATTGAGCCAGACGTATCTGACAGCCCCAAAGGCGAATGAACTCGGCTCTAAGGGACGTTGTAAAGGAAGAATTGCAAAAACTCTTATGTTGATTTTATCTATCCCGATTCTGATAGCCAGTGGGTCTACCCATTAGTATTAGTCCCAAATAAATATGGGAGATGGCACATTTGTATTGACTATAGAGAATTAAATAAATCCACTCTCAAAGATTAGTTCCCCCTTCTTTTCATCGATCAGGTACTCGATACCCTTGCTGGTAAGAAGTAATTTTATTTTCTAGATGGATTTAGTGGATATAACCAGATGCAGATAGCACCCAGGATCAAGACAAAACCACTGTTACATGTCCATGGGGTAAATTTTCTTACCGAGTACTTTCCTTTGGGCTATTTAAGGCCCCGACTACCTTTCAAAGGGCAGTTTTGGTTATTTTTGCTCCACATCTTGCCAACAGTCTTTTGAGACATTGAAGGAAAAATTAGTCTAGACACCAGGTTTGAGAGGACCAAACTGGTCCCTGCCATTCCATATTTCCTCTGATGCCTCAGATACTACTATTGGCACAACTTTAGGACAAGAAGAAGACAAAAGATCTTATGTTATTTATTTCATTAGTAAAAACTTGTCACTCGCTTAACTCAATGATACGGTTGCTGAGAAAGAGTTTTTAGCTGTAACTTTTTCTATTAATAAATTCAGACATTATATTACAGGATATGGAGTCTTTGTACATACTGGCCATTCTGCAATAAGATATTTGATGAATAAATCATTAACTAGCAGTAGAGCGACTAGGTGGTTGCTATTCTTACATGAATTTGATATTACTATTGTTGATAGACCATGCAAATCAAATGTAGTAGCAAATTGTCTTTCAAGATTAAACAATCCTGGTGAAGCAATTCCTATTGATGATGATTTTCCTGACGAACATCTTTTTGCTGTGTCAACAAAATCCCCATGGTTTGCTGACATTGCTAACTATTTAGTCACCGGAAAATTACCACCTCAATTATCCGCTCGTGTAAAGAGGAATATCATTTAGAAAAGTGTTGCATATTGCTGGATCCAAGGAGACCTCTTTTACCCCAGAGTAGATCTCATTATCTGTAGATGTGTAAGGGAGGAAGAAGTGTTCGATATTTTAAAATCTACCCATGACGAACCTTATGGGGGTCACTTCACTGATAAGAAGACTGCATACGAAGTGTTACGAGTTGGCTATTTTTGGCCTTATTTGTTCAAAGATGCCAAACAATATGTTAAGTGGTTTGACAACTATCAACAGGTTGGCCAGCCTAATCAAACCAATGAAATGCATTTATTTCCTCAGGTTATGATTGAGCCTTTCGAAAAATTGGCCATTGATTTCATAGAACCAATAAATCCAACATCATCAAATAAAAATCATATTTTGGTTTGTACAGATTTTGTTACAAAATGGGTAGAAGCTAAAGTTGTTTCTTTTGCTACTGAAAGAGTAGTTGTTGATTTTCTTTTTACTAAAACCTTAACTAGATTTGGTGTGCCTAGAGAAATTGTTTCTAACAATGGACCACAGTTTATTTCTAATCTGGTACAGGGTGTGATGAAGCAATACAAAATATGGCATAGGAAATCTACACCGTATCACCCACAAGCAAATGGCCAGGTGGAGTCCATGAATAAGGTGATTGGGTCCATCCTCACAAAGATGTAAACATTCATAGAAAGGATTGGGTTGACAAATTACCGGAAGCATTATGGGCCTATTGAACCACTTGGAGAAACAACACAGGGCACACACCATATAAGCTGGTGTACGGAAAACAAGTCCTCTTGCCGATAGAATTCCAAATCAAGACTTTCAGGACTATAGTCCAATTGGTACTAGATCTCTCTGAAGCATAGCAGCAACATCTTCTACAATTAAATGAGTTAGATGAATTCCGAAGGGATGTTGTTCAACAGAACATCTTGGTTCAACAACAGTGCAAGAAGTGGCATGAAAAGTCCATTCAGAAGAAGCAGTTCCAACCAGGTGATTGGGTACTCCTTTACGATTCGAGATTCAAATATTTTAAAGGAAAATTCCATACATGTTGGATGGGACCCTATGAGGTGGGAAAAGTATTCGAAAATGGAGCGGTAGAATTAAAACTATTGATGGATGGAATTCTGTGTTCCTAGTAAACGGGCATAGATTGAAGGTATATTTTCAGCGCCTTACTAAAGGAGATTTTATGCAACATGTCCAAAAGCCATTTGAAAAGGAGTTGGTAAGTGGTAACACCAACCTGTTGAAGATTTGGTTCCTTCTTATCCTTACTGAAATAATAATAAAAGAAAAAAATGACAAAAATAAAAAGCATAGAAAGAAAAAAAAATTCCTGTCATTATGAAAATCAATTGACTGACATGATTGTAGAAGGATCAACCTGAAAAATAGCATGCTGGCAGGAAGATCAAAACTTTAATAAAAGGTGAATGTTACTTGATTTCTAGATATGATGGCTACTTACAAGAAGAAGCAGGCTCACGAAACCGAACACTTACCCAAGTTTGGGGTAACTAGCATGGAAATTTTTTATTTCAAGTAAACGCTTACTTCCCACTGTAGTTATTTTTTTCCTACACCAGTGCAGGCAGATTTCAAGGTAAAAACATTTTCTTTCTTCTATCTCCCATTTCAAAAATTCCCACTAGTCTCTTTTCTAAAATCCCTAATGAATTAACTTCCTCTTTCTTCTAAGGAACTACCCTTACCTGATTTTCTAAAATCCCTCTTATCCCTTGAATTTTTTTCCACATCCCATTTCATTTATCCCTCTTGGTGATATTGTTTTTGGAATCCCTGTTGTAATATTCCTTCCCATTTTAAAAGTTTTTATCCCCTTCCCACTTCTCTATTTCCTCATAAATTGATTGCAGAATTGGATGCAGTCAATCCAGAAGGTATGCTTGTGAAACACCAAAGGATGGCGAATAATTTTTTTCTTGTAGATTGAGGCAAAAAAAAATTAAGTCTAGCTACAGAAGTATGTCCTATCAGATTCTCTGTTTTGGTAAAAGTCTTTGGTGCAAGCACAACGGTGCAAGCACAACGGTGCAAGCAAGTTTAATGCAGGAATACAACTGACTGTGAAAGAAAGTAAAAATCACATAGTCCTAGAGTGTTTTATCAAGGATATTTATGGATCTGTATTTCCCTGTACATGTGTACTAATACATCATAACATTGCATGTTTTAATTGATACTGTTTCATTATTTACTAACCTAAGAAAAATATTTAAAGTGCAAGATGTATAGGGTATTGAAATCATACTTTTTAACAAGTGATAGAGTATGTCTTCATTAAATTATGATGTTGATTGTGGGACAGTACTGTTGTCTGATTGCCTATATTCACCCTCCTTGAAATAATTCTGCATTGCTTGTCCATTATTACCTTACCCGTAATCCGATCATTGTAACCGTTGCACCACCGCCGCATACACCTCCATTACACCCAATCATTATGATTCACCCATAGTGAGCTGACACGAGTCTACACCTAATATGAAGGGTTGTTCCATCATGAGCGGGTAAGTGGGTCTGAAAAGACGGAGAGCAACGAACCTTCAGCATAAAATTCTTAGCAAACATTAGAACCACTCGCAATTATTTCAAGAGTGTGATTAGAAGGGGTGAAGTGCAGTTTGAAATGGCACCTGTAAGGAGTGAACTGTTGTCTTTGCAAGATATTGAGCAAACCGTAGAGTACAAGAACATTCTTGCACTATTGCAAGAATCTGGGTTCTTGCCATTCCTACAGAAGCTTGATGGGTTCAACATGGCTATGGTACTAGAGTTCGCAAGGACATTCAAAGAAGGCTGAGTTAGGGTTAGATTGTTGAAGTTCAAATTTACAAAGGAGTCTATTGTGCAAGCCACATGCTTGCCACTTACAATAGAGCACTGGTTTAAAAAGGAGCGGCTCCCGAAGAAATGATGGCATCAGTTCCTGGTCGACAAGAAGATTAAGTTCGACTGGAGGAAAGGACTTCACAGAGTTCCATGGTCAGGAAGTGGTGATACCTATTGTTTATACTGTAGAAATTCGTGACTGGGGAGGGACGCAATACAATGGCGTTTGTATATCACCTTCGGTTGTTGTTGCACTTTGAGTGAAGAAAATTGATTAATTTCCCTTACTATTTTCTCAGGAGTCTTAAGAAGATGGCGAAAGGCGTGCATAGTGGAAATGTAAGTCAAGTTGCAACCAAGCTCTACCATCATGGACTTATCACGATTCTAGTCAAGAAGAAGCTGGAAGAAAAGGGCGTAACTTGGGAAGTATTTCTGAAAGAATTTCGAGCAAGGGGTGTAGAGAATCCTGCTAGCATGAGTGCAATTAAGAAGCAAAAAGCAGAGACATCGTCTCCTACCATGAAGCGAGATGAAAGTACACCAGTGAAAGCAGAGAAGAAGATTGTTGAAAATACTCCACCTGTAGCTAAAAAGAGAAAGACTAGAAGCTCAGTGAGGAGGAAGACCATCTCCCAAGGGATGAACCAGTCAAGCTCTGCAATCATAATCAAAGAATCACCCCAAGTTTCCCCTACAATTCATAATATCTCTGTGCTTGCAGATGCAGTGGCACACACTGTGGAAGATGAAGAGAATGCAGAGGATGAAGTATTGCTGTCAACTTTTTTCAGCGGATTAAGGAAAAGGAAGACGACGCTGAGTACTAGTGAAGTCCAAGAAGAGGGTTATTAGGATGAAGAGGAACAACATGTAGAGAGCCTTGATAATTTCAGCGAACCAGACAGGGATTTCGAGGAATGGGGTCCTGAAGCCCCTATTGTTTTAGAAGGACAAGGTACTGAAGCCCCTGTGGTTTTAGAAGGACAGCGTACTAAAGACAGGGTGCTGAATCCTCTAAGAAACTGGAAGAACAGAGTGTTAAAATCCATGAGGAATTGAGTGCACAAGGTACTGAAACCCTTGGCACAAAGGATGTGGAGGGAATCAAAACCCTCGATGACAAGAAAACCCTAAGTGCATAAACCCTCGGTGATATCATTAGCATGACACCCTCCACTCTTTACCTCAACAGCCGAATAGTAGATTTGGAGCAACAAGTTCAAGACCTGGAGGCTTTGAACCAGGTCATGAAGGAGCAGAGTTGGCAGAAGCAGAGAGTAGTGGAGTTACGTGCAAATGTAAAAAGGAAGAAGCAACAAGTAAAGGTATGGAAGTATCGAGCCTCCAAATGCTACAAATGCCTCAAGAAGGTGACTAAGCAGCTGCGAAGAGCCTAAGATAAAAAGTTGAAGATAGTGAAAGTAGGAATAAACATTGAAGTTCATAATTGAGGAGTTGGCCGTTCATTTTCGAGATTTTTTACAGAAGGTAAAACATTGTGTGAGGACACACAACAGCTTAAGGATGGGAGGATGTTGGTATCCCAAATTGCCCTATTTTCTACTCCATTTTAACCTATGTTTTATCTCAACATAAACCTCTCTTTCCTGCACTAGTCCAAGATAACTACCTATTCCTCCACATGCTTCATATTTTATATTAAGATCTATTAAGGTGCTTTATTAATCATTTTTATATGGATTTCATGCTTATTACGTACCTCTTGTAGCTTATGTTAATTTTATAGAATTAATTGATAAAATTAGTATCAATTATGAATAGGTATGACTAGTGCAGGTAGATTCCTGCACCGCCACGAGGACTGTCTGAGTTTTTTTTGAGCCAAATTGTTTCATGAGGACGGGTTTTGATCCTCGACTCCGAGTCTAGTTGTGGATGAACTAAAGAAGGATACTGGTGGTGCGGAATCAGGGAATGTTTTCCAAAGTTAATCTATGACCAAGTGAGATACATGTTCCATTATAACTGCTGGCTGATTTTGTAATTTTGGTTGATTAGTCTATTCAGCTAAAAGACATGAATAACAAAATGGCTATAATTAGGGAAAATAGCTAAGGTCGAAAGGGTGTATAAGATATAGATCATAGGTAGGATTAGCTAGCAAACCATCGACTGTAATTTCATTTTCATGTAATCTGGGTATCGCCTCAGCTCTAGGGCTAGACTTGCACTATATGTACATTTTCGAAATCGAGTAATACAAGAAATCCACCATGATTCTCATACACAATGTTTAATTTATCTTTGATGCATATTTGAGGGCTAAGCCTTTTCGTTTCGTAAACAGGAAACGAGAAGGTTAGGGCCCACCCAACCCCGCTCGTTTACCCCGTGTACTTTCGTTGTTTAGAAAGACAGTGTGAATATTTCCTTTTGCAGTTGTGTGGTGTGATAGTTCTGATATTTATTTCTTAAATTCTGATTTAAATCTCTTTTGTAGTTAAAGTGTGAAACGGATCTATGGCTTTGGGAGTTAGCTTAGTTTATTTCATTTACGAAATTCCTTCTCGCATTTTCTTTATTCTCAATCCTTGTCTCAATTCTCTTTCACTCTGATTGTGCAAGAAGCTCTTTCCTACACCAGTGCATGTGGTTTCCTGCACTTTCGTTCAGTTCTTCATTTTGCAGCAAACATTGAATTACTTTCTTGCATATTATTTCCAATTATTTTGCAAGTGAATGAACTGCTAACTTCAGTAATTATCTCTAGCATTAAAAGTATATAGATAGAAGATTTGAGAACGGTTGCATGAACTTATCATAAACATGTTATACTTGAATTTTATATCTTATGAACAAAGAATAGAAACACTTTGAGTAGATCACCAAGGTTAGTTGACACATGCAGATCACTTAAACCATTGTCTTGATTCCTTTAAGTTGCTTTCATTTCATGAAGTTTACATCCTTTGCAAGATTGAATTAATTAAATCATTTATTTTCCACAAATAATTTACTTCAGGATTTCATTTGCAATTGGAATTCTTTTTCAACATATCTTTCAGTCCTTTTGAAAGTAATTTGGAAATTGAGTAGAGGAAACTCTACCTCGGTGCAAGAGCTAGTCTCTTGTCATAGAAACATGGTGCTCTAAGCCTTGAAGCTTAGAGAACCTTTGCTAAGACATAAATCTTTAGTAAGGAAGGTCAAATATTATTTTACATAGAGACACTGTACCTGCACTAGTGAAAGAAGATTGCAACAGTGTAATAACAACTTGTTTGTGTAGAAGGACGATCAAGAGGGAAACAGATCTTTGCAAGGGCCCACTTGTCAGGCTGTTAGCCATCCATCTGAAGATTAACATAGCATTTCATTCCAGCATTTAAGATTGTTTTAGATGTGTGAAAACTCCTTTACTTGATTTACTTGCAAATTGTTCTTTTACATTCCAGCACTAGAGTTGCTTTGGTGTCAATTGCCTTTTACGATTATTTTCTGTCTAATTCTGCAAGCATTTCCTCTAAGAAGTAGGATTAGGAACATGAAAAGTTCATACCACTTCTGGCATTACATGTGCTTCTTCTCTAAGTTGATGAACCCCCGGGTTAACAATTAAGTGTTGAAGAGCTTGCTTAAGCACAATTTCTGCACCCAACACTAATATATTTGCATATTTGATTCATAAAATTTATTAATTCCTAATTTAGTAAACATCTTAATTATTTGGAAAATAAACATTAACAAGAAAAATCACATATACTA
>APFE030100049.1:3475-44629 GCA_000404065.3 Pinus taeda
ATTTAATCTCAGCCCTAGATCTCAATCTATTTCAGCCATTGGATTTAGGGATCACCCAAAAGTCACTTAGGGTTAGATTAAAGGAGGAAAAGGTCATTCATTCTTTCATGAGCGACTGAGAGAAGGAGAGCAAGAGAGCAAGGGAGATTTCTGGACAGGGAGGACAAGGAGACAGCAGCTTGGCACACGTTCCAAGGCAGCAGTTTAGCAAATCCGTACAGCTGAGTTAGCACACAGTGAAAGGCAGAATTTGGCACGATTTTCTAGAAATCCGTACAGTTGTTTGCACAGAAATCGAGGAGCAGTTTGTTGGCACATTTTCCAAGGAAGGTCATACAACAAGTGGCTATACTTTGGCACGCAAATCGAGGCAAATCCATACAACATATAGTTGAGTTTTTCTACATGCAAATCGAGGTCCGTACAACGTATTTATGGCAGCTCGGCACGCATTTCTAGGCAGGCTGTACAGCAACATTTAAGGCTGAAAGCGGGCACAAAAATCGAGGAGGCCGTACAGCGTTTATTGCTGTCCTGTTTTGCTGTTTGCAAGTATTTTCCAGTTGGCTGTGAGGCACGGAAAATGAGATAAGTTTTAAAAGTTTGCTTGCTGATTTTTGTTTAATATTTCTCACTGTAAAAAGCATTTTTAGAAATAAGAAAGAGCTCTCGAACTGGTTTTCCCCAAGAGTTGTAGGGGGTTTTTCCAGGGTCATCTTGACCAAAAATCATTGTGTTTAAATGTGTTAAATGGTTGTTTGTACCTGCTGATTTTTATTTATGCATTTTCCAACATTCTGTAAAATTTCCAGAATTTGTGTTTTCAGCAATATTTATTTTTCAGTTGTTGAATGTATGGATATGGGAAAGGGCATTTAACTATTTTGGAGAAATAAGGTGAAACTGAAAACCGGGGTGGGAAATGAGAAATTTTTACAACCTAGTATGACCCCTTCATATTTCTCTACAATACAATTTATCAAAGGAGGATAGCAACATCTACCCATACTCTCTTCCATCAACTTCATTGAAACTAGATCGTTATGGCTTAGTGTCTTCACGATTCCATCCCGGTCCATGAACATCCCTCCATCTTCATCCTCTTCTCGGTTTGATTCCTACTCCAAACTCACAATCCATCTATCAACATCTTCTTCCTCCAAATTGACACTTAGGGTGGTACTAGCAAAATCAAGGAGAAAAATATTAGAGAAAGGATGTGTTGGATAAATAATTAAGCAATCCCATAGCTGCAGTCTACAAGATGCAACAACCAAAACCAACATTCCAAGGAAGTAACAAGGAGGAAGGAGCATGTTGACTAAAACCATCTGGGAAGAAGTATCTCAAGTTGGGCCCTACTCGTGATAATGACTTAGAGGGAATCAATCACTAGTGTGGTGACCAAAAATAGAGTTGAAAAAACGAGAAAATATAAAGAGAGAGTCAAAAAGAAAAAAATGGAAAAGACTAATTCCCGCCATTGGCAGGAATGATTCACCAGTGGGAGACTACTATTGCATGCAAAAAATTCAATCATGGTAATCTCATTGTCCAAAAAAGCTATATACATCCACTGATAATATTTTTGAGTTGGCTCAAGTAGAGGCAAAAAGGTAACGCTGACTCCTTAGCCTAGAAAATTTACAAGGAAGTCACTTGGAATCCACAAGGTAAAGGAGACTATGACAATAAGCAAGGTATGCCAAATGTAAACAAAACCATAGAAGATTAAGGGTCATCCCCCAAAGGATGAAATCTTTTAAGATCAAGAGGCTCAACATCCCTCTAGAAGGCATGTTCTAAGCCTCAAAACATGGCGACGTTTCCCTCCTAGAAATAACTTCCCTCGAGCAAGCTAATTAGTAGCCTCAAAATCTAGGAGTCACGCCACTAGGGCACACCTCTGAGCTATGAGATTCCTGAGTCCCCTGAGGTGTGCGAAACCAACGAAACTTTCTCCTCAATGGTGAAGCCAACTTAGTTTACTAATGCTGGTACTATGCCTCCAGTCCATGTACCCTATGCCGAGACTAATATCTTATACTTGCGAAATTCCTGTTCAATTAAATCTCACTATAATAGCCGCTTCAAAGCTTAACTTCAATTATAGTTTACTTCAATTAACTTAATTTCAGCTATAATCGCATTCATTCATAAACAACACGAATCATGTACATAAATAACACTTCAATAAACGAGAGGGGGAACTTCCAAAACAATTTCCCAACTGCTCTATGACTATAAAACTTCCATATACAAAACTTCGGTTTATAATGTACTTCAGTTCAATCGGGAAGAACTCCAAACAGTTCGCTGACACAAGCCCTCACATATACAAATATAAAATAACCCAGTTACAACCCTTCAACTAGCAACACACAACCAAACCCAATAAATATCCAAGTTGTCGCCTTTCAACCCACACACAACCTCAATACACAAATACCCTACGATGTACCACTCTCAGCAATACACAAGCTTGCACAAATTCCTTCCGCAACTTTCTTTAGAGAGCGAGCTCCTTCGTGAGACACAACTCTCTTCTTCTTTTGTTGTCTCCTTTTCTAGCGATGACAGGTGGTTGATCTTCAGTTGATTGATGTTCTAAATCCTTTCATATTATCTTATATATATGGGTCACCCTCCATGAACAGTCGTGTCTCTTCCAAGAGACATGTCGATTGGGCGTTTGAGCCGAACATCCTTTGTTTGATCCAACCATAAACTCCAAATTATGTCGCATCATTTGTCGCATACAAACCTTCCTTCAATTCACCTTCAGTAATGTGCCTTTGTGTCTCATCCTTGGTCGTGTACCTTCACAACTCAGGCGCACACGTCTCTGTTAAAATTGGTAACTAGGGCCAAATTCCATGTAGGTCATCTTATTAATGGCAGTTGATATTTTTCTTCGATCCCTCTCATAGAGAAGTGTAGGATTGAACTAAAGATAATCCGATTCCAATAAGTATTCATGGAGATATGAATTTATTTGTGTTATAGGACAATTCATCAAGGTCGGCTTGCAACCAAATAAACCCCACTTGTGCTCAATGTTTTAGTATAAATAGAGGTGCCTTGAAAGTCATTTGTACACACATCCTCTTGGTGATCACTTCCTCTCCACTCGTCTTTGGATTTTGGTGGGAGGAGAGATCTAAAGAGGATACGCTGCCCTAGAGGATGCCCTAGATCCTAACGCTATCATGGAGGAGATTTTAACGCAATAAAGGAAGCCTACATAATGCAACAAGGAGAGATCTAATTGTTGGTCTAAATGAGAAGCCCTAATGCTGCACTATCAAGAGCCCTAGCATAACCATTGAAGAGGTATACACAGTCAAGAAGGGCAGCAATGTAAGCCCTCAACGCAGCCTAGAAAAGGGTCTCTACCCTAAATGGATGCCTTAGAACCTTAACGCAGTCTATGGATTGCCCTAACCGCAGCAAGAGAGGGAGGCTCTAAGACAGCGTGGAGGAGGCCTGAGTTCCTCAATGGAGGCCGAGTTAATTGCTGGAGCAGTAGCCTATTTTTGGACAACAATGACATAGTGCTGCAATATTCAAGGGGCAGCTATAAGATGATGGGACAGCAATGATATGATGCTGCAATGATCAACGGGACAGCTGCAAGATGATGGGACAGCAATGATATAATGCTGCAATGATCAAAGGGACAGCTGCAAGATGATGGGCAGCGATGATATAATGATGTAATGATCAATGGGACAGCTGCAAGATGATGGGCAGCGATGATATAATGATGCAATGATCAATGGGACATCAGCAAGATGATGGGACAGCAATGATATAATGTTGCAATGATCAAAGGGACAGTTGTAAGATGTTGGGACAACCATATGATGAGACAAAACAAAAATGGGACAGCAATATGGTACTTGGTGCAGCAAGTACACGAAGCAAGCAATAGTACAGCAAGCATGCAAGGTACAGCAAGCAAGCACATAGGATAGTATGGGAACATGGTGCAGCAATGGCACATGATGCAGTACAGTGATGGGTACAGTCATGATTGATGAAGCATGATGAGATGCAGCATAGTGATGATGGGTGCAGCATGGTGCAGCACGGTGAGGTGCAGCATGATGACAAGATGCAACACAATGATAGGTGAAGGAGTCACCTTGGAGAATCAATTGAAGCAGCATGTCTTCAACTAATCTCATGTATCATCTTCTTAGAGATGATCTATGCTCTTATCTAGATAAGTCAAAGTATTAAAATCTGTTGTAAATGTACTATCTATCTCTCTCTCTCTGTGCTGAACTATTGAAGATCATATAAGAAGAATTGACGAAGGGTTTCCCCACATTGGGGTTTGTCCCTGGCTAGCGCCACATATTGTGTCCTCTTGTCTTGGCTTGTCTTCTGCAATTTATATTTATGTTCTATCTGCAGTTTACTTTAATGTTGATGTGATTGCTAATCTGGAAAAGATATTGAGCTAACTGTGAAAATTGAAATAAATTGCTATAGCATGGAACATACCTAAACTTAACATGGTATCAGAGGTGAGGTGAAGACAAAATTCAAGCAAGAGTGAAAAAGCAATCACCGAAGATAGTTGGGAAAGGACAAAAGGATCAATAGATTCCTCGTCCCTCTTCTAATTCACTAAGGATGAATTCGAAGCAGAAAATATTATCAGACTGGCGCAGCGGAAGTTTCTGATGGCCTACCTAAAGATCACTTCAAAGGAAAGTCCGGATATAAGGAAAGGTAGATGCCTTGGTTGTAATAAGTTCGAACATTATGCGAAGGAGTGTCTGAGGTAGGGACACATCACTTGATGATGATAACAATCATTCCAGGGACATCTTCAATGATCAGAGGAATGACAGGTAATGCAGGTCATCAAGGAAACGACCGACTCTTCAGAGAAAGCAAGGAACCCCAGGTATGAAGAATCAAATGTTGTTTCTGATAAGATAAAGAAGCATTATCTTGTATTCGCCCTCTCCTTCAGATTCTTTGGGAATTTGGCTTATTGATTGTAGTGCTTCAAGGTACCTCATTAGATAGAAGGGTGCTCTCTCAAATTTGGTAGAGATGGAAACAACCGTGGAATTATATTTGGAGTCGATGCCACCTATCCCGGAAAGGGTGTAGGAAATGTTACCCCTCAATTGAATGAGGGTAGCTCAATTCATTTACAAAATCTCTTTTATGTACCTGATCACAAGAAGAACCTAGTGTCCATTTCAGCAATGGAAGTCAAAGGTTTCAGGGTGGCATTCATCGATGGAAAGGTATGTGTTTGAAAATAGAATTTTCAAAGATGCTTTTACTCATGGATTCAGGGTTGGCAATTTGTATCAAGTTGCAGGATGGTCCATTGGGGACCATGTCAATTGACATATCTCATCTATAACACCGGAGGTCTACTTATGGGACCCTACCCGATGTGAATCAGATGGTGAGAAGGATGCCCAAATTCAAGAAGAGCATGAAGATACATGTCTAAGATGTACCGAAGGAAAATCCTACAAGGGGACCATTCCTCTCATGTAGCAGGTCCACAGGTTTGGAACAACCCGAGGAGTTTGAGATTCATGATCGAGAATCTCATGTATAAAGGTGGAAGAAAGCCCTCTATGGCTTGAAGCAAATCACCCCGGGTTTGATATGAGAGGATTGATAGTTGTCAGATGAAGCTGAGATTCACTAAGAGTGAAGCTGATCCAAACCATTGTTTAAAGGTTGTGGATGATAGACCTCTCATACCGGCACCTTCTAAGAACGATCTATTTCTGATAGGTGCAGACCCTCTCACTTGCAGAAGTAAAAGGGAGTTGGATTCTAGATGTGGAATGGTAAACTGCAAGCCCGTGACTACCTCGAGGATCTTAACTTTCAGAAGTTATATGGTGATGATGCCGGACCAGATTTGGGAAATGCCTCTGAGTTTCATAAACTCATTTGCATTGATTTTCTTGGTGAACTTCCGTCCATATATATGTTTTGCAGTTAGCATGGTGAGCTCATATTTGGTTGAGCCTCACTGGATTGGTGCCAAGAATCTTTTGAGATATCTTCGGGGCACAATCTCTCATGGATTGAAATACACTGCCGGAAATATGAAGCTGCATGATTATTTGAATGCTGACTGGGCAGGCAGTGTGGAGGATCACTAGAGCACTTCTCAGTGCTGGTTCTCTTTGGATTCTACTTCGGTATCATGGATGAGCAGGAAGTGGAAGTCGGTTGCTATAAGCACCGCTGAGACCGAATACATAGCTACGAGTATGATCTCGTATGAAGTTGCCTGGTTGTGGAAGCTCTTCAGTGAACTATTTATACACATGATGAATACCACTGTGATTCTATGTGACAACTAGTGGGGGATTCGATTGTTGAGGAATCTCGTATTCAATGATTTCTCCAGCAGATAGACATCAGATACTACATTATCTGGGATATGGTAAGTCGATGAGCGAGGAGGCTCCATCGCATTGAGACTGATGTACAGGTTGCAGACATTTTGTCAAAGCCCCAGGGAAAGGTCAAATCTGTGACTTTCCCGAATGACTTGGAGTCATTGAGAGACCTTCTTATAAGGGTCCTGCATGTTGCATGCATTGACCTTTGGGAGCTCTTGGGGGCTTGGGGTACTTACTGGAGTGACATACGACCACAGGGCGACTCACCCTCCCCTGGTGGTGCGCTATGTACAGGGTGAAAGGTTCAACCTTCCCCTATGACACCCTGTAACAACTTTGGGACAGGATGATTAGTTCCCCTGTGGGCCAAGATGATTAGTTCTCCTGTGGCAATTGTTGGACAAGATGATTCGTTCTCCTGTGGGACAAGATGATTAGTTCTCCTATTGAGGCATCCTACCCATGCAGTCTGGGACTCATGGGAAGTACCTCTCATCTAATCAATGAGCAAGGAAATGGGGTTAGGGACCATAGTAGTACTATCGATGGACGCATCATTGTATCTACCGTACTCCTTATGCTAGGATGACCTTCATTGATCTGTGATCAATGAAACTGATCTAGGATCAGTATGAGTGGTTTGAGACACTCTTGTGATATTGATCTGGGATCAATAAAACTGACTTCGGGTCAGTAAGAGTGATATGACACACTCTCTTCAAATGAAACTGACTTCGGGTTAGTAGAGAATGGTATGAGACATTCTCAATCAATTCTTCTTCTTCATAGTTCAGCAGAGCAGAGTAATGCAGGGCACTAATGGCAGAGATAGTATAGTCAGACATATGGATCAGTGGATGGAGTTCTCCTTCGTTGAGAGGGAGTGTTAAAATTGGCAACTAGGGACAAACTCCATGTGGGTCATCTTATTAATGGCATCTGATATTTTTCTTGGATCCCTCTCATCGAGAGGTGTAGGATTGATCTAAAGATCATCCGATTCCAATAAATATTCATGGAGATATGAATTTATTTGTGTTATGGGGCAATTCGTCAAGGTCGGCCAGCAACCAAATAAATCCCACTTGTGTTCAACGTTTTAGTATAAATAGAGGTGCCTTGAAAGTCATTTGTTCACACATCCTCTTGGCGATCTCTCCCTCTCCACTTCTCTTTGGGTTTTGGTGGGAGGAGAGATCTAAAGAGGATATGCTGCCCTAGAGGATGCCCTAGATCCTAACGCTATCATGGATGAGATTTTACAACACAACAAGGAGAGATCTAATTGTTGGTCTAAAAGAGAAGCCCTAATGCTGCCCTATGGAGAAGCCCTAACACTGACCTATGGAGAAGCCCTAACATAACCTATGAAGAGGTATACGCAGTCAAGAAGAGCAGCAATGTAAGCCCTCAATGCTGCCCAGAAAAGGGTCTCTACCCTAAATGGATGCCCTAGAACCTTAACGCAGTCTATGGATTGCCTTAACCGCAGCAAGAGAGGCAGGCTCTAAGACAGCGTGGAGGAGGCCTGATTTACTCAATGGAGGCTGAGTTAATTGCTGGAGCAGTAGCTTGTTTTTCGACAGCAATGATATAGTGCTGCAATATTCAAGGAGCAGCTGTAAGATGATGGGACAGCAATGATATAATGCTGCAATAATCAAGGGGATAGCGGCAACATGATGGGATAGCAATGATATAATGTTGCAATGATCAAAGGGACAGCTGCAACATGATGGGACAACAATGATATAATGCTGCAATGAACAAAGGGACAGCTGCAAGACGATGGGACAGCAATGATATAATGCTGCAATGATCAAAGGGACAGTTGTCAGATGTTGGGACAACCATATGATGAGACAAAACAATAATGGTACAGCAGTATGGTACGTGGTGCAGCAAGTACACGAAGCGAGCAATAGTACAACAAGCATGCAAGGTATAGTAAGAAAGCACATAGGACAGTATGGCAACATGGCGCAGCAATGGCACATGATGCAGTATAGTGATGGGTACTGTCATGATTGATGAAGCATGATGAGATGCAGCATAGTGATGATGGGTGCAGCACGGTGAGGTGCAGCGTGATGACGACATGCAACACAATGATAGGTGAAGGAGTCACCTTGGAGAATCAGTTGAAGCAACATGTCTTCAACTGATCTCATATATCATCTTCTTAGAGATTATCTATGCTCTTATTTAAATAAGTCAAAGTGTTGACTTCTGTTGTAAATGTACTATCTATCTCTCTCTCTACTGAACTATTGAAGATCATATACGAAGAATTGACGAAGGGTTTCCCCACATTGGGATTTGTCCCTGGCTAGCGCCACATCTTGTGTCCTCTTGTCTTGGCTTGTCTTTTGCAATTTATATTTATGTTCTATCTGCAGTTTACTTCAACGCTGATGTGATTGCTAACCTGGAAAAGATATTGAGCTAACTATGAAAATTGAAATAAATTGCTCTAGCATAGAACATACCTAAACTTAACAGTCTCATCTCGGCATACCTTATCTTCGATTAGGCGTATCTTGGCTAGGTGCACCTTGTCTTCGATTCAGTACGCCTCGATTAGACACCCTAGTCGTGCCAACTCTCAAATTTGTTCTAATCATTCCACCAAACTCATCTCAGGTGCATTCTTCGTGCACTCGTCTCACCAAATCTTTCCATTGAACGTCTCAAGCGTGCCATCCATGCCAACCAAGTCATTCCACCATACTCAACTCACACTAACTCAAGCGTGCTCAGGTGCCTAGCCTAAGGGATTGACATCTTCCCCCACGTCAAAATGGTTGTCGTCCTCAACAACACACCCCTTGGAAAATTTCTCAACCAAATCATAAACACTGTCCTCATCATGAACAACCTTCACATCAATTGTCTTCATCAATACAGAAGAATCTCGTCTTTGACATATATCCCATCTCTACGCATGTATCGCAACCTGTAAGAATGACATGTGTTGGATCCCCTTGCACAATTGACTAGTCAGATAGCTAATCTGACTGTAGCATCAACTCCACAAGAACACATGCACCCAAACATGTGCAACCATTGTCACCTCTTCCATGTCACACAATCTTTCCTCTGACTATGCTCATCATGACTAATCAGGTAGCTAATCTGACTGTAGCATCAACTCCACAAGAACACATGCACCCAAACATGTGCAACCATTGTCACCTCTTCCATGTCACACAATCTTTCCTCTGACTATGCTCATCATGAGGCGCCATTCAATGGTATCTCAAGCTTCTAGAGGTCTCACCATCTTGAGAAAGTGACAATAAGCCCATCACCTTCATGAGATTCAAAAAGATGGTGGTACGGGAAAGTCATACGACTTCCCTTTCCACAGAACAAATCCATATCAACTCGTCTCCGAGAAGAATCCACCCATACCTGGTATGAACCCTCCATACTTTTTTGCAATATACTCCTCTTCACGTTGATCCTCGATCATCTACCTTCACAAATCGGATGGGCGCGTCTCGATTAGGCGCATCTTATCTTCAGCTAGGCATGCCTTTTCTTCAATAGAGCGTGCCCTCGTTAGGTACCCTTGTCGTGCTAACTCACCAAGTTGTTCCAATTGTTCCACCGAACTCATCTTGGGTGTGCTCTTTATGTGCCCATCTCACCAAAGTCATTCAACCAAACTCATCTCAGGGGCACTCTTCATGTCGTCCACTCAATTCCACCAAATTTGACTCGGCCTAACCTTAGCACATTGCCTATGCCTGAGTGCTTGACGGTGAGAAGTCCACATGCGTCAAGTGAAAAGGGCCAAATATGTTGAAAGCTCCTGCAAAATAGCTCATACGTTCAAGGAGAGGTTTCGAACATAAGAACATATCCTAAAATCATCAAAGTGACCTCCAAAAATTATGAAATGACCCTCTCCAAGTCAAAAATAATGAAGCCACATGTTCACAAATAGAAAGTAGATGTGTCCGCAAAGGGTTGGGAGCTTTATTCCAAGGTAAAATAGCTAGAAAGATGCTGAAATATGAGGTCGTTCAAGGATTTTAACCATGAAATGTCAAGAGGATGCCCATGCATGCAAAATTTGCCTAAATGGTCCTTAAATGAAGTGACCAATATCGTCGCATATGTGTACTACCATGTCAACTATGAAATTGCCCAATGAAATGTGATGCCACAAGAACAATCATAGAATCATCTCCCACTGTCCCAAGCCAAAACGTGTCAAATACAAAAAATGGGGTCCATGCTAAACAAGCTAGATAATAGTAGTGTTAAGCAAGAAGCATATATGAAATGCAAAAGGCCAAGGAAGAATAGTTAGAATTGCGATACTTATAATTCACTAAAAAAAAGAGAAGTCTTGATGTTGGAGCTTGTTCAAGGATGTTTCCAAGGTGAGAATATATCCTGATAATCATCCAAGCGACCTCGTCAATTGCAAAATAGATGGAAATAAAGGTCATCTAAAGTGGCAAAGTCCGTGAAATAGCTATGAAACTATGAGATAGCTATGCCCATTTGTAGCTACCTAGGGTTAGAGAGATACAAAGATTGGTAAAGCACCAATGAAGGCAATATTTGGAAATATGATCACCATGGTAGCTCTACCATGAGAAGAAGTGACTTTCGAAAGGCAAAAGCAAAGGCTACATGACACAATGCTATCACAAAACAAGCAAAGGTGTGAGTTGTGATGAACTAGTGACATACTAGTGAAGACAAAAATATCTAACATGAGTATGTAGATGTTGAGAGAATGAGAAATGAAGAAAGAAAACAATAGAAAAAGGTAGATATACAAAGATAGAAAATCCGTTACCACACTAGAGTGGTACTAGCTAAGTCAAGAGGCAAAATATTAGACGAAGGATGTGTTTGACAAATGATTAAGCAATCCCATAGTTGCAGCCTAAAGGATGAAACAACCAAAACCAATGTTACAAGAAAGTAGCAAGGAGGAAGGAGCATGGTGACTAGAACCATTTAGGAAGATGTATCTCAAGTTGGGCCCACTCATGACAATGACATAGAGGGAATCAATCAATAGTGAGGTGACCAAAAATAGAGTTGATAAAATAAGAAAATATAGAGAGAGAACCAAAGAGAAAAAAATGGAAAAGACATTCCCACCATTGCCATGAATGATTCAGAAGTGGGAGACTATTATTCTATGATAAAAATTCAAACATAGTATTCTAATTGTCAAAGCAAGTTATATACCTCCACTAATAATATTTTCGGTTTGGCTCAAGTAGAGGCAAAGGCAACACCAATTCCTAGGCCTAGAAAAATTACAAGAAAGTCGCTTTTCATTCACAAAGTAAAGGAGACTAAGATAATAAGCAAGGTATGCCAAATGTAAACAAAACCACTGAAGATAGAGAGTCGTCCCCCAAAGGATGAAGTCTTTCAGGATCAAGTGGCTCAATATCCCTCTTGAAGGCATGATATTGTTGATTTTGGGTAGCATCGGATGTGGTCTAGGTCTCAAACTTTGCAGGGAGGTTTGGGCACATGTATTTCAAAGAACCCAGAAAGCGTTTTGGGAAATTCCACCCAAAAACAATTAAAATAATTAATATTTTTAATGGTCCCCTAAGTCTAAACTTAGGAAATTAAAGATATTAATGGGTATTAATCTAATCGTAGTTGTGACTTCTGGAACAAGACAAGGATCAACCTAAAATGATCTTAGCCATTGATTAGCTTCTAATCTGGGTCGTTGAATGTCAACGAGAAGATTATTTAAGGAAGCTTGTGGGTCATTTGGAAAACACACCGAGAGATCAAGAGATCGAATTTCTGAAGTGAGAAGTTCTCAGGAGGAAATTCTAATCACACCTTGTCGTCAGTCGAGCGCGTCTCCGTTGGGAACACCTTGTCGTGGTCAAGCACATCTAGGCAAGCCACGCCTTGTCTTTGGTCAGGTGCGCCTCGACTAGGCACCCTCGTCATGTTAACTCTCCAATTTGTTCCAATCATTCCACCAAACTCATATCGGGTGTGTTCTTCCTGCACTTGTCTCACCGAATTCTTTCCATCGAACTCCCCGCGGGCAAGCTCTGTTGAGAAATCTAGGGCATTCAATGTTAGCAATTTCTCTGCTTGATAGTTGCTTATGGTATGCTTGTTGTTCAATTGCTTATGATCTTTCACTCTGTTAGTCTATTAGTGTGTTCTTTTTCATCAAGACAATTACCAAAATAAAGACAAGTGACACAAAATATAGGCTTCTCCAGCCAGGGCCAAAACCTCTCACCTCTAGAGAGGAAAACTCGATAGAACTCCATATTATGTCGCATCATTTGTCGCATACAAACATTCCTTCAGTTCACCTTCAGTCGTGTGCCTTCGCGTCTCATCCTCGGTCGTGTACCTTCGCAACTTGGGCGAACGTGTCTCATCTCGGCACACCTTATCTTCGGTCGAGCACGTCTTGGCTAGGTGCACCTTGTCTTCAATTGGGTGCGCCTTGATTAGACACCCTCGTTGTGCCGACTCTCAAATTTGTTCTAATAATTCCACCAAACTCATCTCAGCTGTGTTCTTCGTGCGCTCGTCTCACCAAAGTCTTTCCATTGAACGTCTCAAGCACGCCCTCCATGCCAACCAAGTCGTTCCACCGAACTCGACTCGGCTTAACTCAAGCGTGCTCAAGTGCCTAGCCTAAGGGCTTGACATCCTCCCCCGCGTCAAAATGGTTCCCGTCCTCAACAACACACCCCTCAGCAAATTTCTTAACCAAATCATAAAGACTGTCCTCATCATGAACAACCTTCACATCAATACAAAAGAATCTCGTCTTTGACATATATCCCATGTCTGTGCATGTATCGCAACCTGTAAGAATGACATGTGTTGGATCCCCTTGTGCAATTGACTAGTCAGGTAACTAATCTGACTGTAGCATCAACTCCACAAGAACACATGCACCCAAACATGTGCAGCCATTGTCACCTCTTCCATGTCACACAATCTTTCCTCCGACTACGCTCATCATGAATCGCCATTCAATGGTATCTCAAGCTTCTAGAGGTCTCACCATCTTGAGGAAGTGACAATAAGCCCATCTCCTTCATGAGCTTCAAAAAGATGGTGGTGCAGGAAAGTCATATGACTTCCCTTTCCACAGAACAATTCCCTATCACCTCGTCTCCGAGAAGAATCCACCCATACCTGGTATGAACCCTCCATACTTTTCTGAAATATACTCCTCTTCACGTTGATCCTTAGTCATGTGCCTTCGCAAATCGGATGAGCGTGTTTGGGTTGGGCGCATCTTATCTTCAGCTAGGCATGCCTTTTCTTCGATAGAGTGTGCCTTGGTTGGGTACCCTTGTCATGCTAACTCACCAAGTTGTTCCAATTGTTCCACCGAACTCATCTTGGGCATGCTCTTCATGTGCCCATCTCACCAAAGTCTTTCAACCAAACTCATCTCGGGGGCACTCTTCGTGTCGTCCAAGTAATTCCACCAAATTTGACTCGGCCTAAATTTAGCACATTCGAGTGTCTAAGCCTGAGTGCTTAATGGTGGGAGGTCCACACACGTCAAGTGAAAAGGGCCAAATATGTTGAAAGTTCCTCCAAAATAGCTCATAAGTTCAAGGAGAGGTTTCGAACATAAGAAAATATCCTAAAAATCATGAAAGTGACCTCCAAAAATTATGAAATGACCCTCTCCAAGTCAAAAATAATGAAGCCACATGTCCGCAAATAGCATGTAGTTGTGTCCACAAAGGGTTGGGAGCTCTATTCCAAGGTAAAATAGCTAGAAAGATGATGAAATATGAGGTCATTCAAGGATATTAACCATGAAATGTCAAGAGGGTGCCCATGCATGCAAAATTTACCTAAATGGTCCTTAAATGAAGTGACCAATGTCGTCGCATATGTGTACTACCATGTCAACTATGAAATTGCCCCATGAAATGTGATGCCACATGAACAATCGTAGAATCATCTCCCATTGTCCCAAGCCAAAACATTTCAAATACATAAAATGGGGTCCATGCTAAACAAGCTAGATAATAGTAGTGTTAAGCAAGAAGCATATATGAAATGCAAAAAGCCAAGGAAGAATAGTTAGAATTGTGATACTTATAATTCACTAAAAAAAAGAGAAGTCTTGATGTTGGAGCTTGTTCAAGGATGTTTCCAAGGTAAGAATATATCCTCATAATCATCCAAGCGACCTCATCAATTGCAAAATAGATGGAAATAAAGATCATCTAAACTGGCAAAGTCCGTGAAATAACTATGAAACTACGAGATAGCTATGCCCAATTGTAGCTACCTAGGGTGCAAGAGATACAAAGACTAGTAAAGCACCAATGAAGGCAAGATTTGGAAACGCGATCACCATGGTAGCTCTAGCATGAGAAGAAGTGACTTTCGAAAGGCAAAAGCAAAGGCTACATGAGACAATGTTATCACAAAACAAGCAAAGGTGTGAGTTGTGATGAACTAGTGACATACTAGTGAAGACAAAAATATCTAACATGAGTATGTAGATGTTGAGAGAATGAGAAAAGAAGAAAGAAAACAATAGAAAAAGGTAGATATGGAAAGAGAGAAAATCGGTTACCACACTAGAGTGGTACTAGCTAAGTCAAGAAGCAAAATATTAGACCAAGGACTTGTTGGATAAATGATTAAGCAATCCCATAGCTGCAGTGTAAAGGATGAAACAACCACAACCAACGTTACAAGAAAGTAACAAGGAGGAAGGAGCATGGTGACTAGAACTATTTAGGAAGAAGTATCTCAAGTTGGGCCCACTCATGATAATCACTTAGAGGGAATCAATCAATAGTGAGGTGACCAAAAATAGAGTTGACAAAATAAGAAAATATAAAGAGAGAACCAAAGAGAAAAAAATGGAAAAGACATTCCCACCATTGCCATGAATGATTCAGAAGTGGGAGACTATTATTCTATGCTAAAAATTCAAACATAGTAATCTAATTGTCGAAGCAAGTTGTATACCTCCACTAATAATATTTTTGGTTTGGCACAAGTAGAGGCAAAGGCAACACCAATTCCTAAGCCTAGAAAAATTACAGGAAAGTCACTTTTCATTCACAAAGTAAAGGAGACTAAGATAATAAGCAAGGTATGCCCAATGTAAACAAAACCATCGAAGATAGATAGTCGTCCCCCAAAGGATGGAGTCTTTCAAGATCAAGTGGCTCAATATCCCTCTTTAAGGCATGGTATTGTTGATTCGGGTAGCATCCGATATGCTCTAGACCTCAAACTTTGCAGGGAGGCTTGGGCACATGTATTCCAGAGAACCCAGAAATCGTTTTGGGAAATTCCACCCAAAAACAATTTTATTAAAATAATTATTATTTTTAATGAGCCCCTAAGTCTAAACTTAGGGAATTAAAAATATTAATGGGTATTAATCTAATAGTAGGTATAACTTCTAGAAGAAGACAAGGATCAAGCTAAAATGATCTTAGCCATTGATTAGCTTTTAATCTGGGTCGTTGAATGTCAACGAAAAGATTATTTCAAGAAACTTTTGGGTCATTTGGAAAACACACCGAGAAATCAAGAGATCAAATTTCTGAAGTGAGAAGTTCTCAGGAGGAAATTCAAATCGAGTATAGCAATTGAGGGGTGGGGATAGCATCCAGAGAGAGAGATTTCCTCAGCAGAAAAATCATCAACAGAGAGAGGGAGATGTAGGGGCCACACAGAGGCTGACGCAGGGGCCACACAGAGGCTGCATAGAGGGTGAGAGAGAGTCTGAAATTTTGGCAGCACAGTCAGTTTCAGATGCCAAGATCCGGGGTGTGAAACCGGAAGGCTAAGAGCAGTGACTCCGAGCAGCAAATCGATCAGTTGGCTGGGTGACACAGTGCCTAGAGGAGTTGACGCAAGGACTGCGTAAGGACTGCGCAGAGGCAGCAAGGCCTACCAGAGGGACCTCATCCAGTGATCAGATCAACCGGGATTTTTCTCAGTGATTGTGTGAGATAATCTAAAAAAGAATTCTGCTAGTAGTTCTCTCTCTATAACTAAATAACCCTTGTGGTATTCAGGGATGTATTCAGAATTTTCTACTGCTTAATAATAATAAGCCCCCAGATCTGCTACACCGGTTTTCCCTCATTGGGTTTTTCCGAGGACATTTGTCCAAAAATAACAGTCTTATTGTGTTGTATTTTCTTTCTTGCTCAAGCTCTTGTTTCCGTATAATATTTAATTAGTTGAAGGCTACAGTGTATGTATTTCGACATTTGTCGTAGGAAACTACAAGTAATTTGTTTGAAGGAATTTAACAAATAGGAGAAATATCATCAGTTGTTGCAGTAGGAATTCCGGTTTAGGAATTTTCACAAGTCTCAATATATGGTGAGGTTTCCCTCGTAGAAATAACTTCCCTCGGGCAAGCCAATGACTAGGATCAAAATGTGGGTGTCATGCCCCAATGGTGCACCTTTGAGCTATGAGCTTCCTGAATCCCCTGAGGTGTGTGGCACCGGTGCGCTTTCTCCTCAATGGTGAAACCAATTTGAGTTTACTAATGCTCATATTATGCCTCTACCCATGTACCCTGTGGCGAGATCAATATCTTATACTTGTGAAATTACTATTCAATCAAATCTCAGTACAATAGTCACTTCAAAACTTAACTTCAATTACAATTTACTTCAATTAACTTAACTCAACAATAATCACATTCATTCATAAACAACACGAATCATGTACAGAAATAACACTTCAATAAACGAGAGGGGAAACTTTCAAAACAATTTCCCCGTTGCTCTTTGACTATAAAACTTCAATATACAAAACTTCAGTTTATAATGGACTTCAGTTCGGTTGGGGCAAATTCCAAATAGTTCCCTGCCACAACCCTTCGACCTACACACAACCTTAATACAGAAATACCCCATGGTGTACCGCCTTCAACAATACTTTGTTCCACAAGCTCGCATAACTTCCTTTCGCAGCTTGCTTTAGAGAGCAAGCTCCTTCATGAGACCCAACTCTCTTCTTCCTTCATTGTCCCCTTCTTGTCTTGCGATGAGAGGCTGTTGATTTTCGGTTGATTGATGTTCTAACTCCTCTCCTCTCGTCTTATATATATGAGTCGCCCTCCATGAACAGTCATGTCTCTTCCAAGGGATGTGTCAGTTGGGCATTCGAGCCAACCTTCCTTCATTCAAAGCGACCATAAACCCCAAATATAATGTTGCATCGTTTGTCGCATACAAACTTTCCTTTGGTTCACCTTTGGTCATGTGCCTTCATGTCTCATCCTCGCTCGCGTACCTTTGCAAGTCTGGCGGACACGTCTCAACTGGGCACACCTTGTCATCGGTCGGGCGCATCTCGGCTAGGCACGCCTTGTCTTCAGTCAAGTGCACCTCGACTAAGCACCCTCGTCATGTTAGCTCTCCAATTCGTTCCAATCATTCCACTGAAATCATATCGAGTGCGTTCTTCGTGCGCTTGTCTCACGAGATTCTTTCCATTGAACTCAACTCAGGCGCGCTCTTTATGCCGACCAAATCATTCCACTAAACTCAACTCGCCCTAACTTAGGCATGCTCGGGTGCCATCCCTAAGGGCTTGATATCCCCCCCACCCCGCACACTTCAAAATGGTTGTCTTCCTTGACAACACACTCCTCGGCAAACTTCTTAACCAAATCCTGAAGATTGTCCTCATCAAGAACACCCTTCGCATCAACTAACTTCATTAATACAGAAGAATATCATCTCAACATATATACCATGTCTATTCATGTATTGCAATCTGTAAGAATGACATGTGTTGGATCCCCTCGTGCAATCGACTAGTCAGGTAGCTAATCTGACCATAGCATCAACTACACAAGAACACATGCACCCAAACATGTGCAACCATTGTCACCTCTTCCCTGTCACACAATCTTTCCTCTGGTTCTGCTCATCATGAGGTGTCATTTAATGGCATCTCAAGCCCCCAGGGGTCTCACCATCTCAAGAAAGTTACAGTGAGCCCATCTCCTTCATGAGCTTCAAAAAGATGGTGTAGGGAAGTCATACGACTTCCCTTTCCACATCACAAGGCCATCTCTCTTCGTCTCCGAGAAGAATCCACCCATGCCCAGTATGAACCCTCCATACTTCTCTACAATATAATTTATCAAAAGTGGATAGGAATACCTACCCATACTCTCTTCCATCAACTTCATCGAACTTGGATCGTTATGGCCTAGTATATTTGTCTTTACAGTTCCATCTCGATCCACAGACATCCCTCCATCTTCATGCTCTTCTTGGTCTGGTTCCTACTCCAAAATCTCAACCCATCTATCAACATCTTCTCCTCCAAATCAACATACTCCTCTTCATGTTGATCCTCATCCCCTCTACACTTTAACAATAGAAGTTTGGGCATCAATAGCCTTGCACTCTCCAGTGAAAGTCCCTACATCCATCATCTCTACCCTATCCAATAAACTCAGAATACCATCTAACAATGTTGCTATCAATTTCAAGTGTTCCATGAGAATGGACTCCACCCGATCCAACCTCTCAAACCTCTCATGAACCTCATATTCCAGTTTTCCTACCTCCACACGAATGGCTCCTCTCATGAACCTCATATTCATGCTGTCCTACCTCCACATAAATGGCTATCATCCTGCATTCTCCTACCATAGCTCCCACAATAGGAACAACCATTGGCTCCTTCATTCCTACATGAATGAATAGTTTCCCCAAGTGCGGTACTAGCACAGCCTCCTACCCAATCGTACACTCTATACCAAGTACAACTTCATAATCATCCATCATGATGATATTGAAGTCCACCTTTCCTTGCCAACTTCCAATCTTCATCGAAACATCCGTCGCTATCCCAAGGACTCTGCTTCCTTCTTAATTCACCACTTTAAAAGATGCATGGGTTGGAATGAACCACAATCCTAATCTCCTAGCCACATCTTCTTTCATGAAGTTGTGAATGCTCCACTATCCAAGATAGCCATCACTAGACTCCCAACTATATCCATCTTCACGAAATTTAGCTTCCTCCTTTCCGGATCATGTTTCAAGGTAGCTTCCTTCACCGTAGTTGCTCCTAAAACCTGCATAACTCCTGATGCACGAGAACCTTGTTCTCTCTCTTCCTTCTCGACTTGCTGCAAAGTTTTCGCCTTCTTCATTAATGGAAAATGCTTGGTCATGTGCTCTTCACAGCACAACCAACATACAAGAGGTTTCTTCCCCTTCGGAAAGCCACCCAACTTTGTTCCATCTTCCTTCGAAGGCTTCTCTTTCCCTTTATCTGCTTTCTTCCTCCTCTCGCCTTGCTCCTTCCCTTATGTCTTGCATTCACAATAATCTAGAAGCTTGTCCACAACGACGGCTTCTTCAAGAGACTAAACCTTTTGCCTCTTTACTTCAACTTGAGCCCATGGTTGCAACCCAATCACAAAATTGAACAAACTATCCTTCTTCTCGGCCATATCCAGCAGCTTCAACATCAGACTTGAATACTCCCTCACATGTGTTTGCAGGCTCCCTGTTTGCTTAATGAACCTCTCCTTCGCTCTCGCACCCCAAGTCTCATCTTGTGGTCCAAAATGAGCTATCAAGGCTTCCTTCATCTTCTCCCATGTGGTGATGTCCTCTATCATGTTACCAAAACTAATCTATTTTGCTTGCCTTCTCCACCACAACAATTCTTATTTTTCCCCCCTCCAAAGTCACCCCGAATCAGTCCAAGTACTGCTCCATATCCCAAGTAAAGTCACCTAATATATTTGTGTTCCTCGCACCATCGTATGATTTTGGTTCCTTTACTTTCACGTGGACAGAATTGTTGAACAAACCCTTACCAAAAACCTTCTTCAAAACTGCTAACTCATCCATCATGGTAATCTAAAAAAACAAGGTTATAGAGAAGATGGCTATGTCATTTTCCCTCTATGGGAGAAAGGCTACCCTATCCTCTAGATATGGCAAGGATCAGCAAATGGTTAGAACTTTGGGGTAACACGAATAGGAATCGACATAATTGTTGATGTTGTTTTAAAAATAAAATAATACAAACTTTAAGAAATCCACTTAGAATGCTAGTCGATTCTATTTTCTACAACAACCACATAACATTCATGACATAAATCTAAGCTAAATTATATTCACAAATTTAAAGAAAATTTTCCAATTCTTTTTTTAAACAAAATTCTGAAACAAAATTACAGTCTTCAAAGGACAGGAACACGGGGACAAAAGAAAAAAAAATATATCAAGAGAAAAGTATCACTTGGACGTATACAATTGTTATTGTTACTCTTACTCTTCCCCAATGGATTTGCAGGGTCTAGAGAGGTGAATGGGCATATTAGAATATGAAATTGAGGATTGTTTATTAGTCTGACATTGTGGCAAACGTATATAAAACCTACCGAACAATCGAGGTCAATATTACATTAACACAGAAAGAAAAGAGGAGAAGCAAAGAAAATCTGCATACCTAGATATCATTGTGTTATGAAATGACCAATATTCTTAGGATTCTAATTCCGGTGGAATAAGCTTACTATGAGATGTAATTCTCACTTACACACATAAAAGAATCTCCAGGGTGCATACATACAAGAATCTCTGCTGATATAGGACAATTAAAACAAAACCACCTAAACTGAGAAAGAGGGTTGGCTTGGATTTCAAGGAAGATTTGAATAAATCTGTAGCTTTTGGAGGCTTTAACAGACCTTCACTTTGATGATCAATACAATCCTCCCTACCACCTCAAGTACCACGACAATTACTACTACAATTTGTTTCATAGGTTTTCGAAGAGCTTATATGGAACAATAATTGATGAGTGAAAGTAAATTTTGAAGGATCCTACTAGGATTCCTCAAGAAAACCTATTGCTGTACGTACAGAAGAAGATAGATAAAAGTGATATCAATGTGTGTGTCTGGGAATCAGGTATCCATGTTGTTTTGGCAGCTTTAAAATGAAAATAAGACCAATTGAGAGGTGGAAAGAGAGTGAAAGATTGGATGAGGGTGTTGTCTATAGGTTCCAAAATGATTGGGGTCTCCAGGAAATGAAAATCAGGATTTCTCATCATGAAGTCCAAACAAACCTGAATACGAAAGGTTATTTGCCCTGTCTTCAAAACTGGCTAAGAAGAATGAGTCGTTGTTATTTTCATTAAATGCTTACTCACATATTCATCTACTACGTGCCTAAACGATCATTGGCTTTAAGTTGTGGCAGTGTAATCTAATACAAATACTCTACAGTAGAACGCAAGAGCTAACCTGCCATGCATTACAATTACTCTTTAAAATGGTCATTGGTAGTCGGAAAGCTTTCATTTACTGTGTTAGCTTTTCCTTCACTACCCAGCATTGGCATCCAGATATTTTCCAAACAACCCTTAGATCTCGAAGTTTCCGACATTTAAAGAGTTGAAAAGGTTGAGCAAAGAAGTGATGGAAAAATCTGAGCAAATGGCCCAAACTAATTTAAATCTGAGTGCTAAATATTTGAAATATGGTGGAAAAATTTGTTGATTGCCTTGGCATCTTGGTACTATTCTTTTCTTCGACTATGAATGCACACTTCAATGCAAAACCCTTTAGCAACGCCTAAATAGCAATAATATAATTTAGGATAGCAGGGGATTGAAAAGAGGGGTTTGAGATTGTACCGTTTTTCATCTACAGTGTGCTCGGCCGGGGTGTGCCAATGGATTTGACGCAATGTGAATCTTTTCCCTTCTATCTCAACACCACCGGCGCCTTCCGACCAGTTCACCTGATGCAATACAGCCATAGGTGTAAGATAGATCGAACCCCAAAACCTTTAGATGGCAAAAGCGTTAAAAGAAGGTTCGCGTACTGACCATGATGTCGTGGCCCCTGTTGACAAGGATTGCTTTTGGAGGGTAATAGATTTTGCGGAGCCTGCCCAAGTTCGGATAAATTATGGCATGTCTCTTCACCACATCGATGGGAGACTGATGCGTCCCGTTCCAGTGGGCCTTCATTCCTCCCAGTGCTCAGGCCCCTCGGACCCTCTTTGTACTCAAACTCACTCTCGTCCTCTGTTCGTTCACGCCAACAATATCGAGTTTCAGATTAGTTTATGCAGATTTCTATACGAAAATTTAGAAAAACAGAGTTATAGAAGATACGAGACAAATTACCAGCTTCCTGAGACGATAGTTTATGAAGAAGATGAGGCCATAGTAAGAAAGCGAAACAAAGGTTTGGATGAAAAAAGGCAAAATATAGAAAACGAAATACCATAAAACCCAGACAATGAAGCTTACCTGGTAGTCAGTTGGCCTCCTCAATTGCCTCGCCAATCATATATTTCTTCGATTGGGAGAAGAAAGGGCTGGCGTGTAATGTGATACGGTGGGAAAACAATAAAAATGATAGAATTTCTTTCAACGTTCGTCAGTGACTGGGCTGTGCATCCATGATGTGGAAAGCAGAAACACATCTAAATTAGGTTCTGAATAAATCCTTTAAGAAACCCCGGTGGCTGGGCTGTGCATCCATGAAAATAATAATTCCTATCCCACAGCCAATCATCCCTACTCAAAAAAAAATCTCTATATCAAGAAGAGAATAGGTGTAATCGATTAAAAACAGGTGAGGAAATCACGTTAAAACAGGGGAGGAGAGTCAGTTCAATTGCACGGATGGCAAATTGATAGGGTGGATCATGGCTTTGATGAGGAAGGATAAGATAAGGAAATTCTGCTCTATTCGGGAACCAAAACCGAAGAATAAATCATGAATATAAATATGAATATAAAATAAAAACAAGAAATATACCTGTCATGACTGCAACGTTAGTCAGTAAGTCAGTGACTGGACTGTGCATCCATGAAAATGTGTCCTAGATATGGAAATCAGAAACACATCTAAATTAGGTTCTGAATACCTTGAAGATAATAATTCGTATCCCACAGCCAATCATCCCTACTCAACTTCCTTGAAGATAATAATTCCTATCCCACAGCCAATCACCCCTACTCAACATACATTAGGCACTAAATAGACTACAAATTGCATCCATCCATCCATAGCAGACTGCAAATTGCATATGCAAAATACCAAAGAAGAGAAGAAAATAAATATAATAGGTGGAAAACAAAATTAAACAAATTTAACAGACATTATTACAGAAATTTGTTGGAAAAATAAAGTATCCATTACCTGACCCTGCATCCACAAAAGCATGAAAGAATCCCTATAGCTGATCAGCCGCTCCATGAGTGCATTGATTCTTGCAACCTCCCTGAGTGCATTGATTCTTGCACCAGTGCATCCTTACTCAGCTGGCCTAAAATTAAAATTAAACTCCCAGACTTCGGCTCTTTCATTTCCGTTAGAGAGATTTGAATTAAATTGGTGAGCAGGCAAGGCGAAGGATTTTATAAACGGAGCGGAGCAGAGCGGATGGCTTTTTAGTCGAAAAAGCTTTTCTCCGTCGATTCTTTCCCACACGCCCTTCCACCATACTTACGCTCCCACTCTGCAATCCAACGGCGATTATCATCCGGCTGGCTTGCACGTGAGAAAAAGTATTTATCGTGCGCGTGTGTTTTCTTCGTTATCTCATCAATCGCTTTCTCACGGTAAATTACAATTTACTCTTAGTTACCAAACACCCTTGAACAGTCGTCACAGTAAATTACAATTTACACACCACATAGCAATACAATATTCTATTCGCCCTATGAAAATTGGAGCATAAAACCCTTTTTACCGACGGGTGGAATCATCAACTGAAGTGGTGCAACGTAAAACTAAGTTAGTTTTTTTGGGAATGTAAATTATAAAAGTGGATATATAAATTTAGTAAGAGTAGTTAATGTAAATCAAAGTAAATTTAGTAAGTGTTTTTAAAGGTAAATTAAGTTGTGTTTGTTTAAAGCTATGTAAATATAATTTCAAAAACTTATGCTTACTCTTTATATTTATGTTTCTGCTCATATTATTTTAAATACATAACTCGTGAATTTTTTCATGAATGTGTATAAATTTGTCTTTTGATTTAGATTTTCTATTTTTTTTAAGTCATTTAATTTTTATTTTACAGATTAGTTTAGATTATCATATTATACTTATAGAATTATTGGAAAATGTTTCTATTCATAATAGAAAGTCACAATTAAAATATACTCATTCATAATCTAAAAATTATTTACTCATAATCAAATTTTTAAACATGGATCTAATATCTTATTTGAATTTTTAGAGAAAATTAGCCACTTTCATAAACCTATTTCAATAGATATTTGAGTGCATGCATATATTCATAATGGTTCATAATGGTTTCAGATATGTTTATGTAATTTCCAAAAGTGTTTTTTGTTTGGGATAAGATTGTTCATTCCTTAGTTGTAAGGGAAGAAATATTATCTAAGATGATTTAGTTGAGATTTTTTCTTCAAGGTCAAAATCCAATGACTAGCATTTTTGGTATAACCAATTATCTATGAGGAACAAAACCCTCTTGAAAATTTTTATCTTTGTCTAATTTCACTTTAAATAGAAATGAGAAAAAAAGTATTTATTGTGACTTCCCTTTCCTTTGTCTAATTTCACTTTAAATAGAAATGAGAAAAAAAGTATTTATTGTGACTTCCCTTTCCTTGTATGAGAGGAAGCCATTGAGCTTGAAGTCATGCCTCAAATATTTTTGGACACGGCCATACCTAATTTACTTTCCCAAAGAAGAGAATATATGCAAATAAAAGGGCATTGGTTTAAGGAATCTCACATGTAGGCTTGTTTTCTTTTTCTTTTCTTGACAAACAAAATGGTAGGTTTACTTTTTTAGTATGGTTTTTTTCTTTTTTTGCAATAAATATAGTCATAGCATTTAAAGTTTATATTTCTTACCTCAAAGGATGAGACTAAGAAGAAAGGGATTAAATCATTATTCACTTACATAAAAAGAATATCAAAAGAGTGAAAAATAATATGTAATATATATTTGTGAAATATTTAAAATTGAAAAATTATATTAATATATAAATTATATATATTAATGTAAATTATATTAATTTAATAAACATTTTAAACTAATTATCATATTTTTAAGTAATATATATTTATATAAACATATTACATATTAATTAATTATTTGATAAACATATTACTTAATTATTTAATAAACATTTATTAATTTTTATTCTAACTCCCTCATATATGAATATTTATATAAATTAAAAAAGGATAATATTTATTTATTTAGATAAATATAAATGATAAACAAGTTAGCTAATTTAATTTAACTAATTATTTAGTTAATAAACTTTCAATTTTACCTTAATTTATCCCATTATCCCGTGATAATATAGGTTTTTACATATAGTTGATTTAGTTGTATAGAGGATTAAAATGTTAATGTTCTCAATTTAGGTTCATGAATTATTTTAGTTATTTATTAGCCAATATATTTAGTTACATTTGATTTAAATAAAAATTATTAAATCTAGCAAATTAACTAAATAATTAACTAACCAATTAATAAACTTTCTCCTAACTCTTGGTCCAGTCAAATTTAGCTATAGTCCAGTGAATTCTAACCGTTTCCTTTGGTCAAAATTAGATGTTTCTTTCTAGCCCTTTGAATGATGGGTCTCTCTATTTAATTTGTTGCCATGATTTGGTTCTTCATCTTGTCGTGACGATGAACCACACTTGTTGGTTCAAAATGCGTTGGCAAATGAATTTTGATGTGATTATCGCTAAAAACATTTCTCATAAAATTAGGGAATATATTACTATGAATATATAATATATAATAGTTATGATAAGTTTTATCACCTTGTAGTGAAATGCCTTGATTGTAACTTTTTTAGTGGCTACAGAAAACCTTATCCATCAACAACCTTTGAAACTTTTTGAACAAACCTTTCTAGTAGTATATCTTCCTCTCCTTGTGTCAGTTGAAGGACTTGTGTACCCTTCCAAGAGAAGGGACATCATTAGCACTAGATTGTGTTTTTTTGCTCATTAATGGTCTCTTTGGTTGTAATCACTTCCTCAAACCTACGTTAAAGGTCCATAATCACCATGGAGGTTTTTGATAACCACAAGGAAGAACCCTATGCTACTATGTTTAGATCTTTTGCTCGTGGAAAATGCCTGGAGAAGAGTAAGTTTGTGAAAAGAGTTTAGCCATCCCCGAGTTGGATATGCCTCTAGAGTTGAAGAGGAAAGCCATAATGTTGCACAAGGAAGCTCTTATTGAAAAGTTTACTAGTTTATTTTTCACCCTCAAGAAGTCCAAGCATGGATCTCAAAGCGCCAAGCTATTGTCCCATGTCAAATATCTGGTTATTATTGTGGCCGAGATTATTATTTGTTTTTATTTGACAACAAGGAAGAAAAAGATAAAATATTCAAATCAAGTCCCTACTTCATCAATTCCAAGGGATAATTCTTACCCACTAGACCTTGGACTTTGATTCATTCATGGAAATATCAACTATGCTAGTGTGAGTGAGATCGCCACATCTCCCAATCCTTTTATAAGACAAAGATTCCCAATAACAAAATAGGAAACAATTTGGGTCATTATATAGATTGGGCTTATCTTAAAAGGAATATTTACTCTTGTGCTAGAATTTGGTTAGAAATAAATCTACAAAAGGGTATGCCAAAGGCAATCCAATTCAATATGGAGGGTTGGAGCTATGCATAGACCCTTGACGATGATTAAATCCTCTTTGGGTGTAGCTCTTGTCATGATTATAGTCACTTGTAAAAGGTTGCTAAAAAATCCAAAGAACATGACACCTTTTAAAGTGGGGCCTTGTTTCCTTAAACAAAGAACATGAATCATATAAACAAGTATCTAGAAGGTATAAGAAGTGATAGCCCAAGGGATATTTGTGTGCAAAAAGACCTCCAAACCAACAACATATTGGGTGTAATTGAGCAAGAATACGAGGAAAAATAAATGGTGGAAATAAATAAAATTGATCCACCAAATCAAGAGGAACCCACTAGAATCGAAACCCATGAGGACCAACTGGAAGTGGTAGAGAAAATTCCAAATCCTCAGGCACTGCGTTCAATCAAAATCTCATATATTTTAATATCAAACAATTTGAAGGCATCTACACTTGTGGTTTTGACACCCTCCCTATTACAGGTCATTTTGTCACATCCAATCAAATGGCCATGAAACAGGATCAATCAACATCCATTGACACTTTGCATTCATCCCCAGCAAAGCCAAGAGAATCCTCTCTCCAAAAGCTCTAAGAATTATGGGTTAAACCACTCAAAACCTTAATTTTTGGACCCATCACACTTAGGCTTCATGCAAATTGCATTGTTGCAAGTTGTACATAGAGAAACTACAATGACTAGCACATGTTGCTTTCACTGTAAGTGTGATGGCCCTTGGAATTCGGTAAAAACAATAAAAATATAATCTTCTCTTTCTAAAAGCTTCCCAAGTGGTTTTAACTATTTACTATTAGATTAGATCTCAAACTCCTACTCTTGAGGCCTTATCTCTTATGCCTATAACTTATCTTCCCTCTAATGTGGATCTAAGTCCTAGAATGGAAAATCCAAAACAACCTCTTTTACTCCATAAATACACTACCTCCCATAGAGTCTAGGTTGGCTTTTGGAGACTCTTAGTTATGCCCTGTGTTGTTGCTTTGTGCCTAAGGATCCATTATCCATGCATGCATTTGAGTTGATTGAAGACTTGCTTTGTGGCAAAGGAAGGACAAGATAGATGGGATACATCTACAATTTCAAGATTTGAAAGGGTTGTATCTTCTGCTACATTCATTAATATAAAAAGTGTTTTGTTTTCCTATACTTATGTCCCATTTATGCATATGTAGAACAATGTCTTCTTGACTCATTGTTTATAAATGTTATTATATGTTATTTGTATATTTTGGTTCTCTTTCATGTTTTAGTTGTTTTGCAGGTTCCATTTTTAGCATTTGGAGTTGGAGTTGGATCTTACAAGCAAGGAGAAGGGGAGAGCTTGCCTTGGATTCCAGGTAAGTCTTTCTTCCATATTCTAAACTCTCTAAGGAAAACATAAGTCATTTTGTCTATGTTGTTTCTAGATCAAGCCACTAGATCTAGGGAGTTTGTTTTTGTCCACATAAGGAAATTATTCGTCAAACAACTTGGCAAACATATTAGGGAACGAGATGTTCCTTTAGTGGTTTCCTTTGCCTACTCTTTTAGGACCTTTGAAAATGACTCAATTTGACTTGTTCAAATAGTTATCAGTCTTAGGAAAGTATGATTATGAGCTTTCTAGGGTTTGTTTTTCATCTTTTGTGTTGGACACCTAATCCTCTAAGGGTTGGTGTGGAAGCTAAACAACCAAATGGAGTCTAAGAGACCACTTGGAATATGAATCCAAGGGTCACACCATGTACTATAAATGTATATCATTATCAATAATAGACGTACTCTCATGCTTATCATTCATCCTATGTGTCTGCCATGTATGTGTTTAACATAGTATCAGAGTGCAGGCCATGCCTAGGCATTTTCAGATTATGTTAGCTCTGCAATAAATTGTCTGCCATTTCTCTATTTATAGAAATATTCTAATGTTTCTTTGTTGCACCTGGGTGCTCTAGCAAACCATTTCATTAGTCTTTGTGAATGTGTATGCATTGAGTGTTGGTTGGAATCTTGAAAATTGTGCATTGAGACTGTTATACTGGAAGTCATTGGAGGTTGCGTTACTTCATTACCATGACTGACTGTGTTAATTATTTTACCGAGCAACTGTGTGTTGTCTGCACATCGAGAGCTTACTTATAACGAGTTTTACAGGGATGGCTGCTTTCTCTATCCCTTTCCTGGAAGGCATTGTCACAATACTCAGGCATTTCATAACCCCATTTGAAATGTAACTCTCCCTGCTCCCTGCACCCACGTACCAATCAACATTAGAAATTATTCAATCACATCCATGCCGGACCCCTAAAGGAATGGGAAGGCATGTCAAATATTGGTATGTCAAGCTCTGTCACAACAACAATTCGTGAAAATGTTCGCAAGCATTCTGTGAGATGCATTCGAAACAACAAGAAAGCAGATCGAGCTATTGTTGAACAGGCAAATGTATACCATGCAACAAAAGAGAATGGAGAGGAGTTGGCTATCAAATTCTATACAACTTCTATTCTTGTATTCAAGTAAGTTCCTTACCGTGTTTTGATGAAATTTTTAGCTGAATTCGAATCTAATATTGCGATAATCCAATCCCTTCCCTTTCAACACCTCGGCATCCGTACCTCCTTGGACCATACCATTCAACTCCTCTCCCAGTGCTACCACTACCATTTCTTGTTGAAGTTGTTCCTTTTGTCGAAGAACAGCATTCCTCTCTTTTGTTAAGTTTGATATTGCTGCCATAGCCTCATAGAGCTTTGCCTTCAACTCACTGGGATCTTTCTGTACCACATTATCCATTGAGGGAACACTCAGTGCTACAAACAAGTGATCATTGCCCTTGCCATCTAAGGATGGGGTGGATGTCTTGAAGTCATTGGATGAAATTGCATATTCTAATGTGAGAGAGCCTGAAACCTAACCAAAGGACTACAAAGTTGAATTACTTAAGCCTGATCCAACACCATGGGTAAAATTGGGGAGAACTATGGCGCTAGAAAAACCCGAAGTCACAGTCACAGAAGAGTCCAAGGTAGAAGTAACATTAAAAACATCCACCATTAGCATCAGCTCTTGTAGCAGAAGCATGACCCAATGCCAATGCTATCATTGGAAATGCCTTTTCTGGAGGAACTGATGGTGTGTAATTGCTTGGCAGTAGCTCATTCCAATTTTCAAGTAACTCTTTGTAGACTTTACGCAAAGTTACCACAGTGAGCCCAGTCACTTTGCAAATTTCAGCTTGTGTTTTTCGTTTGTCTTCTAGTTGACAAGACAGATAGATGGTAGCTACTGGGATGCTACTGGGATTTCTTTGCATATAGAAGCATTTATCAATTACTACTTCTCCAATGTGGGTTGCCAAATCCTGAGTCGCTTTGTTCAATTGAAGCAAACTACAAAATCGTGGTATGTGAATAGAGATCGAATTGTTGATAATGGGCTGAATTAACTTTAGAGCATCACCTAATATTTTAATATACTTTCCAATTTACTTCTGTTATACATTAATTGTTGCAGACATCTCCTGCAATGTTTGGGTCTCCGGTGCCTCGCAGATAGCCTGAACGAGCTATGAATCTACTCCCATCTTGATCACTCATCTGAAAAGACCTTGTGATTTATGGGTCAGTACCTGGTGCAAATGTTGGCTAGCTGTGCAAGAGCGTATGCATAAGGAGTCCCATAAGGTTGAAGCGGGCATAGTGATTAATTGATGGAATTCGCAAGAAAATTAATTAAATTCATCCATAAGGCTAAGATTATTGAGTTGACCAATCGAACTTGCTGAACCGCCTGACCACTTTGTCTAGCTAAATCACAGTCATTCTCCAAGTTAAATCTGTTTTCTGAGTTGGGTCTTCCATAATTTGAGTAGTCAGGCTTGTCCTTTGGGAATTCTATAGTTGCAAAAAAAAGAAAAAAAAATGGTTATCATTTTCAAAAATTGCAGTCACCATCAAAGTCTCACTTATGTTTTGGGCACATAGAGTTTGATTTGTTTTTGGAGTTTCCCTTGGTCATTATTGTGAGGAGGTATAACAAGCTCAAACATCCAAGTTTTTTGAATCTCCTTTTTTGTTGAGTTTGCATTGTTGATAAAATGGCTAAAATTACCACTTTATTAGAGTTATTAAGAACTCTAATCATCTCTACTGCTGAAAGCACACTTAAAGTCAGCAAAGACACTCTCACAAATATTCAAACCTCTTTGCAAAATGCACAAGAACAGATTGATTTTTTGCAGCTTGAATCTCAACAGCAACAGGAAGAAATACAGTAGTGGAGTCATCATTTTGAACCTGTTTCTGTTCAGAACATTGAAACAGACTCCCATAAGTAGCAAATTGATCAGATCATGGAGCCCCTCTCAGGAGCAGTTGTACATTGAGATGCAGAAACTAGGTCTGCACTTTCCAAGTCGGTCATCAAACCTTGGGAAGAGCTTGTCCACAACAAGCACATAATTGGTATTGGATATGACAAGGATTACTCAAAGCCCATTCAGTTTCACAGTGTTGGATTCCTTCATGATAGTTCACCTTCAATTATTCTAGATTCTACTCCTCTTCCACAACAACAACAACAGATTGTGAAATTCCAACACTGTGACCGAGTTGGCCATGTGAAAGATAATTTTTTTGATTTTCATCCATGTAAGCACTGTCATAAAACTAGTCACTCTTCAAACACATGCTTCAAAAACAAGCCTCCTGCAAGAACAAAGATTCATCTTGGATAGATCACTTCTTGGTAATCGACATCAACAACTAAGAAGATATTTCAGTCATATGTCTGAACTTGCTCTGGAGTATTGAACAGTCTTGCAGTTGAGTTTTCTACATCATCACACCTTGTATCTGAGAGGGAGGGAAGTGATGATCATATACAAGCTTCAAAGTCACATCAAGCGAGCCTGAGCCACAACCTGCCATACCAGATTCAGAGTTGTAGCCAAAGACAAAGATGCCCTTGAGCATGCCTTCAATTGGTGATGCCTTTTCAAAGAATTGGCAACACTTCCTCTAGCAGAAGACTTCAGTTTCTTGCCAATTTTGGAAGAGTTCCAAGAATTGCATTAAGCATTCCAAAGTTGTTGGTCATCCTTAAACCATCACAGGTTGAGATCTCCCTTTTCAGGTTCAGGTTCTCCCTTTTTATGCGGGGTGAGACCTCCCTTTCATGGTTGAAGGTTTCCCTCTTCAAAAAATCAGGAGCACTTCCTCTAGTAGAATACCTCGGCTTAATGCCAGATTTGGAAGAGTTCTGGGAATTGCACTAAGCATTCGAGTGTTGGTGGTCATCCTTAAACCACCTCCCTTATACCAACATTTCAGAGAGCACATTCAACCTAGTGTTGCCATGCATTTTTTCACATTTTGTATTACAACTCTCTTCTTGGACTCATACATACCCCTTCGGATTAAGGGGGGAATGTTGGACGCCTAATCCTCTAAGGGTTGGTGTGGAAGCTAAACAACCAAAGGGAGTCCAAGAGATCGCTTGGAATATGAACCCAAGGGTCACACCATGTACTATAAATGTATATCATTGTCAATAATAGATGTACTCTCATGCTTATCATTCATCCTATGTGTCTGCAATGTGTGTGTTTAACATTTTGAGAAAATTCATCCCCAACGATTTTTTGTTCTGAGACAAAGCGACCTAGTGCACTTGTCTTTCTTTGTAAGTGTGATGAATCACACTAGTTATCATATATAGAATGTGATGGTCCTGTAGGATGAAAATATTTGCATTTTTATGCCTTCCTCTCAATTATTTTCTGATTGCAGTGGTTTTTCATGAGTCTCTGAACTTGTCAATACCTTTGTAAAACTAATAGCCCGTTTAAATTTGAGTGTGATTGTATTTTTATGAGAGTTTACTTGTTTTTGTTTTTTCTTGTTAATTAGGGTTTTTTATCACTTCTCTTGATTTTTGATTTGATAAAAGATTTTCGTATTATAGTTTCAGTCTGTGTGAATTCTTTTGATTCAATAATCTAGTCGCATTCCATTTTTCATTGCATTTGAAAATTGAAAAGGAAAAGAAAATAAATTTTCATTTTCTTCATGCATTAGGGCTTTGAAATGAATTGGAATAGTACATTTGAAGATCTTAATTAGGAAGTTCTTGTTTGTTGCATCATTGTTTGAAACTTCTTCCTTCCCTTAGATAGATCTTCATTGAACGAAAAAAGAGTTATTTTAATCATGCTAGTTGCATTATAGGAAGTTCAAGTGAATTTGTTTCATGAGATTTGAAACTAAAACTTTAATCAAGATTAACTTTAAAATTTATTCAACTAACCTAAGGATAATTTGGAACATTAATGACACACATAGTGGTCTAGGCTAGAAGGCGTGTTTTGGTGTCGTTAAACGTAGGAGTTGTCGTTACTTGTTAGCGTTACATCCCAGGCATTATTTGTTTTCCACATACATTGGAGTATATCAGAATGTTCTTCCTCGTACCTTCGAGTATTCAGGACTACACTCCACATACATCTGAGTATATCAAAATTCCCCCATCATACGGTTACGCATTAGACAACACTACTACGAACTGCACTTCCACGTACCTCTGGGTATATTTTAGAAGTCCCCATTAGGTTGCAATACTACCATAGGTAACTGAATTGGTTGCCTTGTTAATTTGTGATACCCTGAACATAGCAATCAGGGAGATTGCCTTCACATACCAACAACGGTATATTGCAGTTCACAGTGACTTGGTAATCCCTTTTAGCTAGTCACCCCTTCTTATTTTTCTAAAATTAATTAATCCACTATGGAAGAACACCCTGAACACCCCAGTCTTTCACGTAGAATGCAAATACTTCCTCCTCTACCTCCAAAGGAAATACCTAGTCATTGTAAGAACAAGAAAATGTAAATAACTGAACCTGGTGCATTGAAAGCTACCCCTTCTGGAGCCACATTTGAGATTAATCAACCAGAATCGTCATTTCCTACCGAACCCGAAATTACATCTTTATAAACTGGTGAGCTTGAAGTAGTTAAAACTGAAACTCTTGAGTCATTAGAAATTGAAATCATTGAACCTGAATTTGTATATTCAGACACTTTACAACCTAAGGATATACAACTTGAGGAACCACAAATAACTGAACCAACTACTCCAGGAACTTATTCTTCTTTTTCTTTACCTTTATCTCTACCAAAACCTATATTTTTGGGTCCTGACGGAGAACCACTTCCACCTAGTATTTTGAGTATTGAGAAAATTCCTTAGAAAGAGTCTTCTCGACCTCGATCTCCTGTACAATTGGCAAAGACTCCTCTGTATCAAGGTTTTCCTTTTGTTACCCCTGATACTCATATAGAAGCTCCTTTACATCAAACTCCTTGTTTTAATTCACCTTTGAACTTTTCTCGACAAATTCCTTTGAGAAGTCTAACCATGTATGAGTCAAAAACGATTTCACAACCTATATTTTTCTATCATGGGTGAATCGATTGAAGTTGCAACAACTTCTATGTTTCCCAAGTCACCAGAACTCATCTGTATGGTGGTCCGCAAGTGCCACCTGGCTACCATTCATTATCTGGAACCTTTCTTGGTGCGTCAACTAGTCCTTCGACTTCTCATTTACCATCTTTATCTAGAATACCATATGTTACCTCCTTAACAAGTGCCTCCCAACCTATTCAAACTATTTCACCCCAACCTCCTTTGGACCAGCAATATGGTGTGTTTCTAAATGGATTATGACACCTACAATGACCTACTTTGTCCTATATCAGGTACCCTCGCCCTGCGGGGAAGTTGCCTCCATTCACTCCTTATCCTTCAGCTGGGGGGAACCTATTGTAGGAATGTTCCCATCTACTTATCAAATGTTACAAATTGGTGCTTCACCTTATTTGATTCATGTTCCTACGGGTGCCACATTTCCAAGAATGGTTTCTCCTCCTTGGAATCCTACCTTTCCAATTCAACCTGGTTTGCTCTTAACTAAAATTTCAACCTCTCAACTGGATTCAGATATGCCTAAGGTTCCTACTTGTCAATTTGTTCAATTCATACCTCAACCTACCTAATTTATGCTTCAAATGAGTCAACTTGTTCATGTTGTATCCCAAATACAAACTCGTTAAATGGTACCGGGGATTTCTCAAATCTTGTCTACCTAGTTTATTTAAGATGTATTACAAACTTCATTTAACCCACTTGGTCAGATTATTCCACAAATGCAAGTTAACCAACCTACTCAAAGCATGCCATAGGTGTCAACCAGTGAGCCTAATATTGGAATGATGCAAATTCCATCTGGGCAATCATTCCAAGGTATCCCACAAATCCCTGTTGGCCAAAAAACTATACCACAAGTACCTTATCAAGGCCAACAGATCCAAAGTCATCCTTTCTAATCTTACCAAGTTTTTCATGGAATTGGGCAACCTGGTCTTGGTTATCCTGTTTATCAAACTCCTCCTTATCCTGATGGAATGCAAGTGCCCATATCTCAACCCATTTCACATTATCCAAGATACCCTCCATCACCGCTTAACCTTTATCCACAAGGTCAACCTCCTCAAATGGACTTTAATAGGAAATTGTTATTAATTGCAACATTAAAGTTACCAGATCTCTCTTGGTTAACGAATGATCTAATTGTCATTATCCTTGGTGGTCGATTATTCCAACCAAATTTTCGAGTGACATTCTGAGGTTTAATGGAAAACCCGGAGAAGATCCATAAAACCATGTCATAACCTATCATTTATGGTGTTCGTTGGACTCCTTAAATGATGACTCCATTTGTTTATGACTTTTCCAACAAACACTTACAAGTTCGACAACTAAGTTGTATGCTGAATTACCTAGAGCCTCATTTAACAACTTTAATGCATTGGAAACCATGTTTCTAACCCATTTCCAATTAACCATCCATTATGAAACTAGTACTGAGCCTTTGACCTCCTTAAAGCAATTTGACTCTACTCATATATCCAATCATATACATGAGTGGAGGCGTCGACTTCATCTAGTCAAAACTTATATTCTTGATCAGTTATTTACAGAATGGATCATTAAATCCTTGCTACCTTCTATAATTGAAAACATTGCGAAAGGTGGAGTTGTTACTCAAGAACAAGTCATTTCTCATGCTGAATATTTGGATTTAATTTACACTTGATCCAGCACACTCTATGACAAGACACCCAATGATCCGCAACCTTCAGATATTGTTCCACCTGCTCCTTCAAAGTAATCACATGTTTTTGATGGCGTGATTGGCTCCATTGGTCAACAGTCAATGAACAAATCTTCTAATCAAACTAATTTGAAATATTCTCCAACTGTGACCAATCAAAGTCACTCTAATCATGCTCCTGTGAGTACAATTATAATTTGCACTTATGTCATCAAACACCCTTGAATAGTCACTTGCAGCCACCAATTACAATATACACATCCAATTACAATATACTATTCGCACTATTAAAACTGGAGCATCAACAAAAAATCATTTTTATAAATCTAGTAAGTTTTTTTTTAATGTAATTTATGTTGATGCTTTTTTAAAAGTTTTTTTTTGGAATGTAATTTATGTTAATGCTTTTTTTAAAGTTTTTTTTGGAATGCAATTTTATTTTATTTTTTTCGCGAATGTAATTTAAGTTGGTGAGTAATGTAAATTACAAAGGTTGGTGTATAAATTTAATTAGTGATTCTTTTGAAGTAGTAAGTCGTCTTTTTTTTAATATATAATTATATATATATATATATATATATATTATTATTATATATATTATATATATTTTATATATATATATATATATATATATTTGACATTATATAATATATATATATATATATATATATATATATATAATATATATATTGTATAATATAATTGACATATATATATATATATATATAATATTATAATATCATAATATTATATATATATTATATATATATATTATTATATATTAATTTTATTTATCAAAGTTGATACACATACTGTTTAAGATTTTATTATTAACCTCCATTAATCTTAATTCGGATCTATAAATGTCCCCTAAGGATCAAATCTCTTTAGAGTGAAAAAGGATTTGATCCTTCTGAGGGCTTGGTAGATTCAAAGTTAGAATGGATCTATGTTGATTTAATTATTAGCTTTTAAATGAGCTACATTAGAAAACAATACCAGTTAAAAAGTTAACATTACAAGATCTCTACCATACTGAGTCCTAGAATTTATTTATTTATTTATTTTAATTTAATTTTATTTATTTATCTTTTTTAAATGTTAGACATTACAACATATTTACCACACTGGGTTGGAGAGCTCGTCTCTGTACAATAAATATTACAACATCTCCATCATAGTGGACTAGAAAGCACCTCTTCACCCAATAAGTTTATTTTGGATTTTTGTTAGAGTGTAATTTTTATAAAGGAAAAATGTAAAATGAGTATATTTGGGTTATAATATTATGGAGTTGTGTATGTTATAGTAAGTGATATTTATCAAATGAAAATGTGCAAATGGATTTTATGTGACTTTTTGAGATTATGATGTGTTATATGATATTTGCAAAACAATTTATCTCCTTAATGAAGATGAAATTATATTCATACATCTTAAAATAAATATCAACTTTTAATTAACACAAGTTGAATAATATGGTTGAAAGGTAATGTTTTTTACATTTTAGATGTTTTTTTAATATTAGAGGAGAATTATAATATTTTACAATAATTAAATATTATGCTTAATTGATGTCTGAAAAATTAAAATCTAATGATCAAATGCTCAACTTACTTCACTTAGATCTCACGTGGCCATATTCCTTCACGTATAACTATTGAATAGAGAGAGATATTGACTCTATGCAATGTTGACTTATAAAATTGGTGATGTAAATGAAGTTCATGCTCAATGGAACTTAATGGTGGACTTATATATTGAGTTGTCAAATGAATTTAACCATACATGTGGTCACCATAACTTTTCTAACAACAACTTGCTCCCAAACATTGAGGTCCAGAGGGGGTGCACTTATCAACATTATCCATAAGTTTTAAAACTCAGTGAAAATAAAACAACACGTGTGATCTCCTTACTTCTCCCAATGTGGTTTCAAGTGTATAGTTTAAAATCAACAAGAATGGAGGTTTATAGTTTGTCAAGCAAAGTGTTATGTTTAACCCTCCCAAAAGAGGACATTGTCATGGTTACATAGATGAGTTGGACATAAGTCAATGGAACAAGCTTTTATCTTTTATTATTATCTATTTCCATCTTGGTATTCATTGATGGAATTAATTGTTTTTTTTATTAGCTAAACATTTTTTAGGGGAGTCTTGAATCTAATATTATGTAGTCACACAAAACACAAAAGTTTTCTTAATGTAATTGCCTACACATGTATTCCATGGAGCCTAAGCAACTCTCATTCATGAGAACCTGTACAAATAATTCTTATATATGATGACAAAAATGACAATTCTTAAAAAGTTTAAAATTGTTGTTAAAATAAAAACCAATATTTAACTAATTGAAAACTCTTGGCATCATGTATTTTGATCCATCACATGTTAAGGTTCCTCATGTACAATAATATTCTTAAAAGTTAATTAAAACATTCATCATTACTTTATGAGGAATGAAACTTCACGTTGAGAAAAAGGAGAAATATTATACATTTTGGCATCTTCCCCTTTCTTGGTACAAGTCTTCAAGGATTAACTATTATAAATGAGGTATAGTTGCCTAAAAGAAGAAAATGTCAATATGTTATTAGACTTTGTAAACAGTGATATATGGGATTTTTGTTTAATAAGAAATCAAGTGTATAATATTCCATTTATATTATTAGAGTGTATAACAATATTTTTTTATTATGTGTGAGGCATGTTATAAAGTGTTAAAATTTTTGTGGAGGACTAATTCCCAAAGGAAATATTTTAGTGATGGAGTTTTCAAAAATTTCAAGTTTATTTTTTTAATAAAAACTTAGAGTTGAATCAAAAGAGATTATTGCAATGCAATGAACAAAATAGAGTTAAAGTGTTGAGTAATTCTATTAATAACCAGATATTTGAATCAAAGTGGGTAGTAACATAGACGAATATACAACCATAAAAAGAACCCTTAACAAGCCAATGAGTGTTGAACTAGAACATATCTAGTTTCGCAGACATAAATCTACACCTACCCTCTTGTTATTACAAGTGTGTTTCCTAGACCTGATTTTGATGTCCTCAAAGCTTCATTCCTAACCAATGTCTTCACAATCTTCTTGTAAGGATCCTTGATTATGGCTCCTTCTTTTGCTTGTTATTCAAAATAAAATTTAAATCTCCTGAATTAATCCTATTGAGAGGATTTGATATAACATCATTATAATACCATTATAAACATATGGTACAATGATATGATATAATTGCATGACATCATGAGATACACATGTCTTACATTATAATAAATTCAACACCCCTTAATCTTAGTTCTTTTGGAATCCTCATGTATCTTAGCATTTGTTTATTTCTTGAAGGAGAAGAGTTAGTGTAAGTTTTTGTTTTTTAATTAAACATTTTAGACTCTTTATTCTTTCTTGGTCCACTAGGGCCCTTAAACTCCCTTGATAATAACTTCATGACTTGGGGGTTTGATTACTTTCTTCACTAATTTTTATTATTATTTCACATTTTCCATGACCCTTGATTTTATTTACTTAAGTTCCATAGTTTCATCTTTTGGGGGTTTGATTACTTTCTTCACTAATTTTTATTATTATTTCACATTTTCCATGACCCTTGATTTTATTTACTTAAGTTCCATAGTTTCATCTTTCTTTGCTTTTATCCTAGGCTTTTTAAGCTACCTTCCATATTCTCTCAAAGAAGATGGGGTAATCTAAGACAATCAAATAGGGTGAAAGTAAATGGAAAAGTACTATTCCATCCCTTCATAGGAGAGCTATGCATTTTTCCATCATTATTTGGGTTTCTTAGCAAGCCCTTGTGAGTGTCATGAAATGGTTACTTATGAGCATTTTTTGTATGGGAACAATATTTGCTAGGATGGATTTCCCCTTCTTACTTATTTTAATGTGTTGGTTTGTTTTATCAATTATTGTTTTTTTATTTTCTCAACACCTCATACTTATTCTGAATACATAATACATCATGAATTTTTCCACAATTTTATGTATAAGTTTGTCCTTTTTCTTTTGTGGTCTTCTAACTTTTTTAAAGTCATCTCCTTCTTCATTTTAGGACCTAGTTTATGTTGTCATATTCTCCATTTAGAATCAATGGAAAATGTTTGCACTCATAACAAAAGTCACATTTAAAATATATTCAATCATAATCAAGTTTTTAGACATGGATCTAAGATCTTATTTGAATTTTAATCATGCATAAGTCACTTTCATAAATATAATTCAATAGACGTTTGAGTGCATGCATATATCCATAATGGCTTCATATATGTTTATGTATTTTCCAAACATGTTTTTTGTTAGGGATAAGGTTGTTCATTTCATGGTTGGAAGGGAAGAAAGGTAGTCTGAGATGAATTATCAGGGTCTCCTTCTTCAAGGTCAAAATCCATTGACTAACATTTTTGGTAAAACCCGTTATCTATGAGGAGTAAAACCCTCCTTAAATTTTTTATCTTTGTCTAATTTCATTTCAAATGAAAATGAGAAACAAAAATATATACCATAGTACAAGTGACTTTCCTTTCCTTGTGTGAGTGGAATCCATTGAACTTGAAGCCATGCCTCAAATATTTTTGGACATGGCCATACCTTATTTAATTTCCCAAAGAAGGGAATTTATGCAAATAAAAGGGCATTGGTTTAAGAAATCTCACATGTATCCACATAAGTCCTCCTCTTCTCTTTTCTTGACAAAAAAATGGTTGGTTTACTTCTTTAGTATGGTTATTTTGTTTTTTCCAATAAATATAGTCGTAACATTTAAGGTTTATATTTCTTACCTTGCAGGATGGGATTAAGAAGAGAAGGGGATTAAATAATTATTCACTTACATAAAAAGGAATATAAAAAGAGTAAAAAATAATGTTAAAAA
>APFE030100049.1:44851-82469 GCA_000404065.3 Pinus taeda
TTTGAAGAACCCTTTATGGCAGTATATCTTCCTCGCCTTATGTCAGTTGCAGGACTTGTGTACCCTTCCTAGAGAAGGGACATCGTTAGAACTAGATTGTGGTTTTGTCTCATTAGTGTTCTCTTTGGTTGTAATCACTTCCTCAAACCTACATTAAAGGTCCATAATCACCATGGAGTTTTTCGATAACCATAAGGAAGAACCTTATTCTACTATGTTTAGATATTTTGTTGGTGGAAAATGCCTAAAGAAGAGTAGGTTTCTTAAAATGGTTGAAGCCATCCTCAAGTTGGATATGCCTCTAGAGTTGAAGAGGAAATCCATAATGTTGCACAAGGAAGATATTATTGAAAAGTTTACAAGAATTTTATGCACCCTCAAGAAGTCCAAGTATGGATCTTAAAGCACCAAGCTATTGTCCCATGTCAAATCTTTGGTTATTATTGTGGCCAAGGTTGTTATTTGTTTTTATTTGACAACAAGGAAGAACAGGATAAAATATTCAAATCAAGTCCCTACTTCATCAATTCCAAGGGATAATTCCTTACCCACTAGACCTTGGACTTTGATTCATTTGTGGAAATATCAACTATCCTATTGTGAGTGATATTTCCACATCTCCCAATCCTTTTATAAGACAAAGATTCTCTTAAATCCAATGGAAACAATTTGGGTCATTATATAAATCAGGCTTATCTTAAAAGGAATATTTACTCTTGTGCTAGAATTTGGTTAGAAATAGATCTAGAAAAGGGTATGCCAAAGGCAATCCAATTCAATATGGAGGGTTGGAGCTATTCATATACCCTTGATGATGAATAAATTCTCTTTAGGTGTAATTAATGTCATGATTATGGTCACTTTGTAAAAGCTTGTTAAAAAATCCAAGGAACAAGACATCATTTGAAGTAGGGCCTTGTTTCCTTAAACAAAGAACATGAGTCAAATAAACAAGTATCTAGAATGTATAAAAAGTGATAGCTAAAGGGATATTTGTGAGCAAAAATACCTCCCAACCAACAGCATATTTGGTGTACTTGAGCAAGAAGATGAGGAAAATGAAATGGTGGAAATAAATAAAATTGGTCCACCAAATTAAGAGGAACCCACTAGAATAGAAGCCCATGAGGACCAACTGGAAGTGGTAGAGGAAATTTCAAAGACTTGGTCACTTTCTTCAATCAAAAGATCATATATTTCAGTATCAAACAATTTGAAGGCATCTAAACTTGTGGTTTTAACACCCTCCCTGTTACAAGTCATTTTGTGACATCCAATCAAATGGCCTTGAAACTGGATCAGTCAACATCCATTGACACTTTTCATTCATCCCCTGCAAAGCCAAGAGCATCCTCTCACTAAAAGTTCCAAGAATTATGGGTTAAAAAAATAAAAACCCTAATTTTTGGACCCATCGCACTTAGCCTTCATGCAAACTGCACTGTTGCAAGTTGTACATAGAGAACAACACTGACCAACGCATGTTGCTTTCACTGCAAGTGTGATGGCCCATGGAATTCAGTAAAAATAAAAAATAATTTTAAATCTTCTCTTTCTAGAAGCTTCCCGAGTGGTTTTAACTATTTACTGTTTGAATACATCTTGAGCTACTACTCTTGAGGTCTCATCTCTTATCCCTAGAAATTATCCTCCCTCTAATGAGGATCTAAGTCCTAGAATGGTAAATCCAAAACCGCCTCTTTTACCCTATAAATTCACTGCGTCCCATAGAGTATGGGTTGGATTTTGGAGACTCTTATTTATGCCCTCATGTTTTTTCTTTGTGCCTAAGGATCGATTATCCATCCATGCACTTGAGTTGTGATTGAAGGCTTTCTTTGTGGCAAAGGAAGGACAAGATAGTTGGGAGACATCTACAAGGTCAAGATCCAAAAGGGTTGCATCTTCTCCTGCATTCATTAATATAAAAAGTGTTTTTTTTTCCTATATATGTCTCATTTATGCATATGTAGATCAATGCCTTCTTGGCTCATTGTTTAGAGATGCTGGTATATGTTATTTCTATATTTTGGTTCTCATGCTTTTTTTAGTTGTTTTCTAGGTTCCACTTTTAGCATTTGGAGTTGGAGCTAAAGCTTACAAGAAAGGATAAGAGGAGATATTGCATTGGATTTCAGGTAAGTCTTTCTTCCATATTCTAAACTTTCTAAGAAAAACATAAGCCCTTTTATCTATGTTGTTTCTAGATCAAGCCACTAGATCTAGGGAGTTTTCTTTTGTCCACAAAAGGAAATTATTCGTCAAACAACTTAGTGACCATACTAGGGAATGAGATGCTCCTTTAGTTTTTCCTTTGCCTAGTATTTTAGGACCTTTGAGAATGACTCATTTTGACTTGTTTAGACAACTATATGTCTTAGGAGACTATAATTTTGAGCTTGGTAGTGTTTGTTTTTTTCCTTTTGAGTAAAATCAACCCCAACACACATTTTATTCTGAGGCAAAGCGACCCAGCCCACTTCTCTCTCTTTGTAATATGACTCACATTGGTTGTCATATATAGACTACGATGGTCCTGTAGGATGCAAAGATTTGCATTTTTATGCCTTTCTCTTAAGTATTTTTTTATTCCAATGATTTTTCATGAGTCTCTCAACAGGTCAATGTCTATGCAATGCCAGTAGTCCGTTTAAATTTGAGTTTGATTGCCTTTTGATGAGAGTTTTCTTGTTTTTGTTTGTTCTTGTTAATTAGGGTTTTTTATCACTTCACTTGATTGTTGATTTGATAAAATATTTTCATATTACAGTTTCAATTTGTGTGAATTCTTTTAATTCAATAATCTAGTGTCATTTCATTTTTCATTGCATTTGAAAATTGAAAAGGAAAATAAAATAAAATAAAATCGTTTTCTTCATGCATTAGGGCATTGAATTGAATTGGAATAGTACATTTGGAGATCTTAATTAGGAATTTCTTATTTGTTGCATAATTTTTTGAAAATTCTTCCTTCCCTTAGATAGATCTTGATTGAATGAAAAAGAATTATTTTAATCATGCTAGTTGCATTATAGGAAGTTCAGGTGAATTCATTTCCCGAGCCTTGAAACTGAAACTTCAATCAAGATCAACTTTGAAATTTATTCAATTAACCTAAGGAGCACTTGGAATATTAATGACACACATAGTCGTCTAGGCTAGAAAACGTGTTCCAGTGTCGTTAAACGTAGGTGTTGTTGTTACTTGCCAGCTTACATCCCGATGATGGTTCTTTTTGATGTACATTGTAGTATATCAGAATGTTTTTCCACATACTTTTGAATATATAGGACGACGCTCCACATACATCTGAGTATATCAAAATGCCCACATCGTACGATTACGCATTAGACAACACTACTACGAACTGCGCTTCCACGTACCTCCAGGTATATTTTTTAAGTCTGCACTAGGTTGCAATTCTGCCATAGGTAACCAAGTCAGACACTTTGTTAACTATGATACGTAGAACAAAGCATTTAGGGAGATTTCTTGCACGTACCGACAACAATAGGTAGCAGTTCACAATGACTTAGAAAACCCTTTTGCCTAGTTATCCCTTTTTTTATTTTTATTTATGTCTTTATTTTTCTAAAATTAATTAATCCATCGTGGAAGAACACCCTGAACACCCCCCCTCATTCGTGTAGAATGCAAATATTGCCTCCTCTACTCCATGGAAAACACCTAGCTGTCGTAAGAACAAGAAAATACAAACTACGGAATCTGGTACATTAGAAGCTACATTTTCTGGAACCACATCCGAGATTAATCAACCAGAAACATCACTTCCTACCGAACTTGAAATTACATCTTTACAAACTGGTGAGCTTGAAGCAGTGGAAACTGAAACTCTTGAGTCATTATAACCTGAAATCATTGAACCTAAATTTGTAAATTCAGACACTTCACAACCTAAGGAACCACAAATAACTAAACCAACTACTTCAATAATTTATTCTTCTTCTTTTTTTTTGCCTTTATCTCAACCACAATTTGTGTTTTTTGGGTCCTGACTTAGAACCACTTCCACCTCGTCTTTTGAGTATTAAGGAAATTCCTCAGGAAGAGTCTTATTGACCTTGATCTCCTGTACGATTTACATAGACTCCTCTTTATCAAGGCTTTCCTTTTGGTACCCTTGATACTCATTTAGAAGCTCCTTTACATCAAACTCCTCGTTTTAATTCACCTTTGAAATTTCCTCAGAAAATTCCTTTGAGAAGTGTAACCGTGTCTAAGTTAGCGATGATTTCTAGACCTGTATCTGCTATCATGAGTGAATTGACCGAAGTTGTAACAACTTCTATGTTTTCCACTTCACTAGAAAATCACTTGATCGGTGGTCTGTCAATGCCACCTGGCTACCAACCATTGTCTGGAACCTTTTCTGGTGCGTCGACTAGTCCTTGGACTTCTCATTTACCATCTTCATCAGGAATACCATTTGTCCCTCCTTAATGAGCGCCTCACAACCTATTCAACCTATTATGCCCCAACCTCCTGTAGAGTAGCAATATGGTGTGTTTCTTAGTGGATTAAGACACCTACAACAACCTACTCTATCCTATACTAGGTACCCTCCAACTATGGGGTAGTTACCTCTATTCACTCGTTATCCTTCAGCTGGGGATCAACCTGTTGCTAGAACTTTCTCGTCTGCTGATCAAATGCTACATGTTCATGCTCTACCTTATTCGAGTCCTCTTCCTATGGGTTTGCCATTTCTAGGAATGGTTGCTCCTCCTTGGAATCCTACCTTGTCTATTCAGCTTGGTTTGGTCTTAACTCAAATTGCGACCTCTCAACCTACTTCGGTTATGCCTCAAGTTCCTACTTGTCAATCTATTCTATCCATACCTCAACCCACCCAAGTTATGCTTCAAATGAGTCAACCTATTCAGGTTGTATCCCAAATACAAACTAGTCAAATGATACCTAGGATTTCTCAAATTATCTCTACCCATCCTATTCAAGGTGTATTACAAACTCCATTTACTGGCTCGGTCAGACTATTCCACAAATGTGACTTAAACAACCTATTCAAATCATGCCACAGGTGTCAACTAGTTAGCCTAGTATTGGAATGATGCAAATTCCATATGGGCAATCATTCCAAGGCATCCCACAAATTCATGTTGGCCAAACAACTATACCACAAATACCTTATCAAGGCCAACATATTCAAAGTCGGACTTTCCAATCTTACCAAGGTTTTCATGGAACTAGGTAACTTGGTCTTGGTTATCCTGTTTATCAAACTCGTTCTTATCCCGATGGAATGCAAGTGCCCATATCTCAACCCATTCCATCGTATCCAAGATACCCTCCACCACCAGTTAAACTTTACACATAAGGTCAACCTCCTCAAACAAACTTTAATAGGAAATTATTGTTCATTGCAATGCTAGAGTTACCGGATCTCTCTCAACTAACAAATGGTCTGATTTGACATTATCCCTGGTGGTCGACTATTCCAACTAGATTGTCAAGTGACATTCCAAATTTCAATAGAAACCTTCAAGAAGATTTGTTAAATCACATTGTGAACTATCATTTATGGTGTTCGTCGAACTAATTAAATGATGACTCCATTCGTTTGCGACTTTTCTAGTGAACTCTTACTGGTTTGACAACAAAGTTCTATGTTGAATTGCCCAGAGCTTCATTTAAAAACTTTAATGCATTGGAAACCACATTCTAACCCATTTACAACTACCCATCTACTCATATATGTGATCATATACATGAGTGGATGCGTTTATGTTGTCTAGTCAAAACTTATATTTTTTATGACAAATGGTTCATTAAATTCTTGTTGCCTTCTATAATTGAAGACATTGCCAACGATGAAGTTGTTTCTGAAGAGGAAATCATTGCTTGTGCTCAATATTTGGATTTAATTTACACTCAATCTGACACACTCTATGACAAGATACCCAATGCTCCATGACATTCGGATATTGTTCCACCTGCTCCTTCAAAGGAATCACATTGTGTTGATGGCGTGATTGGTTCCATCAGTCAATAGTTAGTGAGAAAATATTCTAATCAAACTAATTCAAAATATGCTCCAAATGTGACCAATCAAAGCCCCTCTAATCTTGCTCATGTGAGTACTTCCAAGATAAATGTTGTTCAAGCAACCAAAGGCAAATATCAGCAAACTAGAAGTAAGAAAAAGGGTAAAGGTAAGAACAAACAGGAAAACCCTCCACTGGATAAACAGAAGAATCAGTCTCTTGATGAGAAGCATAAGCCTCATTACCCTTGTCTTATCTATAATGATGACCATTTCTCCAAGGATTGTCCATGTCAAGCGGAAATCAATTGGGTTTTGAAAGCTCCATCCACTGAACCTCCCACGTTGATAAATCCTTTCCCCAACCAGGAGACGAAAATGGTTTCCCAAGATGCATCCTCTTATTCCCAAAACACTTCCAACGTATTCATGTGTCAGAAAGTTGTCTCGGTGGCCACTAGCAACAAATATCGTGGTAATCTGAATCCTTTAACTAGAAAGGCTACTATTCAACCTTCTAGTTCTACTCCACCCACATATGGTCCTCTCCAAATCGATAAAACTGCTCTTGAGCTGAAGAGTAAACCTCCCAAAGGGATGATTCGTAAATGATCATTTATCCCCCATGTGAGAGCGCTGCATAGAACTATAATATAGTTGAAGATTTAACCCAATATCCTTCAATTATGTCTACTCTCAGGGTTTTGCAGAATTGTCCTGCTTAGAGGAAATAAGTATTAGCACCCATTGGAGGAGCAGATCCTTCATATTCAAGTCTCTTTTTGTTCAATCATAAGAATTATACATCTGAAATTCTGCCCCAACTTGCATTTATGATCCAATTTGTATTTAGAGGAAAAAATTCCTTCCACACCATTATGGATGAAGGTGCCTCTACTTGCATCATGTTGATGTCATTTCGGAAATATTTAGGTTCTCCTTCCCTTAGTCACTGACAACACTCAAATATTTTGATAGAAGAGGATTTAAACCTTACGAAAATATCAATTCCTTTCCAGTAGAATTAGCTGGTAAAACAGTCTTGGTAGAAGTCAATGTCATCGATGGATAGTTAGATTACAACCAATGGGACGTACTTGGATTTATGCTATGGAAGTTATAGTCTTATCCTATTTTTGGGTGATTTCCTTCCCCCACCAGGGGGGCATTATGGCCATTGATCAACTTGCCTGTTTTGCCGTTGATTCCCAGACTACTGGAATTATCCCTCTTTTGGGAAAGACCCCACTACCTTTTGAAAATGATGGAGTAGGATTATTAAAAGACTCATCCTTAATGGGAAATTCCACGCTTCCTGCTTATGAAATTCCCTCTATGGTGTCTCTTATCAACATGATTTCATCTACTACTATTGCATATGATCCTTGGATAGTGCTTGACAGTTGCAACATTGAATCTTTTGGTGACCTTATGTTGCTCAGCCTCGTTGAGTTATCTTATGAGGCTATTCACCTGGCCTTTTCAACAATTTCTGAAAAAAATAACTTAGTAAACAAGGTTGATTATTCATCTCAAGATCCAGGTTTAGTTTCACATTCTAATCCTTTCGACGACACCTTTTCCACCAATGAAAGCATCATGGAGATCATGATGTCAGATGAGAAACCCTGGGACGATATTCATCATCGTTCATCTTTGTTGCCTTAACCCGATACTCTTGAGATTAATTTTCAAGACTCCCATATTTACAAGGACAATTTTTAGGAATTTTGTGATGTGTTTGCTTGGACATACGAAGAGATACCAGGCATTGATCCCAATATTGCGGTGCATGAAATTAAAACATATATGAATGCCAAGCCAATTAGACAACGTTTATGTCTGATTCACCCTAAGAAATCTTTTGCAATTAAGGCTGAAGTTGAAAACAAATTGCGTGTTGTTTTTATTTATCCTGTACCTTTAATCGATTGGATCTCAAACATTGTTCCCGTGATGAAGAAACAAGGTATGATCCAAGTATGTGTTGATTATTGGGATGTTAATAAAGATTTTCCCAAGGACATCTACCAACCCCTTTTATCGACCAAATTGTTGATGATTGCCTGAGAGTGAAATTTTCTTGTTTATGGATGGCTTCTCTAGCTACAATCAAATGAACATACTCCCATTTGACCAGCATAATATTGCGTTCATTTTTCCATGGGGTACGTTTTCTTATCGCAATTTTCCTTTCGGTCTAAAGAATGAAAGAGAAACTTTACAATGGGTAATGAATTATGCTTTTCACGATATTAAGCATATCATGCGACCACACCTTGATGATTTTCCTGCCGACTCTAAGAGTTGTTAAGACCATCCCATGCATATCAGAGAAATCTTCTTACGATGTTGACACTATAATGTCTGACTAAACCCACATATATGTGTATTATGTGTTTAATTTAGTTGACTTCTAGGATTTGTTATCCAAATAAGGAATCTACATTGATCCCCTAAAAGTCTAGGCAATCCTCGATTTTCCAACTCCTTCTTCTCTCATTTAGTTACAATGCCTACAATGAAAGGCTAACTTTATACAACGTACTGTTCCTAATTATGCAAAACTTACCAAAGGATTTAGTCATTTATTTAAAAAAGGGATTCCTTCTCATTGGGATGATATCTCTCAAAATGCTTTTGATGCCTTGAAGATTGTATTAGACCAAAGCATCATTACTATATCCCCTGATTATCATCAAGGCTATTTCTTATATCTTGTTCTGATTGTTACCACTATCGCTATGGTATTGGTACACCCTGTTTCTTACTTGATCCGTAATTTGACCAATATTGAAGCCAAGTACTCCCATGTTGAAAATTTATCTTTGGAAGTTGTCCAAGTTTTTCATAGATTTTGCCACTATATTTTGCTTCACAATATTCTTATGGTTTCTTATTGCAACCTTATGACCTATATCCTATCACATCAATTAAGGGGAATATACTTGAAGTGGATCGTTATCCTCCAAGAGTTTGATTTGGAGTTCATCAAATCCAAGTCTAAGAAATCTCTAGTATTTTACAAATTGATTTTTGACCTTCCCTCTTGTACGTCAGAATCAAGAATTGATGATTTTATCCCCAATGAAGCATTGTTTCTAGTCGACTCTTTTGATCCTTAGTATGGAGATATCATAATTTATCTCCAAACACAAACTTTCTGACCTGAAACCACTCATTATGATCAACGTCGTATTAGGTACCAAGCTCGCCATTATATCATAATTGGCCACACCCTTTATCGGCATGGTATCTACGCGGTCTTCCGACAGTGCCTCACTCATGAGGAGGCCGAGAAAGCTTTGAATGATTCTCATGCTAGAGCGTACGACGAACATCTGTCTGGATATGCTACTACCCATAAAATCTTACGTGTCAGTTACTTTTGGTTGATTATGTTTAGATATTGTATTGCAGTGGTTCAAAAGTTTCACGCATGCCAAATTCATAACCATAAATTCCGTGATCCACCTTCACCTTTGCATCCAATTTTCGCAAATGGGGCACTGACTTCATGACCTGTAACCTTGGCTCAACTGAGGGGCATGGTTATATAATCGTTGCAGTAGATTATTTTACTAGATGGGCCGAAGCGATGCCTGCATATGACAACAACGAAAAAACTGCTGCAATGTTCCTCTTTAATCACATTATTTCCAGATTTGGTGTGCCAAAAGCTATAGTCACAAACCATGGTAAACATTTTCACAATTACATGATGTCCGAACTAACTACAAAGTTGGGCTTACAGCATGAAAGATCAACTCCCTACTACCCACAAGCCAATGGTCAAGTAGAAGCCATTGATAAGGTTTTGGAAACAATGCTTCAACACATGGTAGGGATTCATAAAACGAATTGGCCTACAATTATTATAATATATATATATATATATATATAATATATATATATATATTATATATATATTATATATAAATATTATATATATATATATATATATATATATATTATATATATATATATATATAATATAATATATATTCAGCCTTGTCATCGTACCACACCTCTGTCTAAACCATGACTAGATTCAAACCTTTTGCGCTGGTGTATGGTCTAGAAGTCATTCTTCCAATTGAATGTGAAATTCTGTCGTTAAAACTTGTCGCCAAAGTTCTTCCCACTACCTCTGTCTAAGAAGAACATTTTTTGCACTTAGATCATTTAGATGAGACTTGACATGATGTCATGATGGCTAACAAGGCTCACAAAAAACATGTCAAAGCACAATATGACCAAAATGTTAAACCTTGTACCTTCTTGGATGGTGGTCTGGTCCTTTTATATAACAAAGAAGCCATTAAATTAGGAGTTGGGAAACTTGAACTAATGTGGTGAGGTCCATATATAGTTAAACATATACTTGTAAAAGGGGCCTATGAGCTTGTAGACTTTGAAGGAATTCCCTGGGCGCAACCCCAAAATGGGTTGTACCTCAAAAGATACTATGCTTAGAAATTATCTACATAGTCACTGTGTACATACTATATACGTTTGTTGGTGTGTTCGTAGTGCTTTTTCTTGAGAGTTTTCTACCGCCTCTATTTATCTTGGATTACATTTGATTTGAAAATGTTGGTGTTCCCTCAACCATATGTTGGTTATGCTGATGGTGCTAGCCGTAGTACCCAAAACCTTTCCTCCAGAACATGGGAAATCTATGCTCTTTGTTGTAGCATCCATTGTTATTTAGGTTATATTTTCATTTTTATTACAAAATGGAATAAAAATAAAAAATATATAAAAGAAATGATTGATTTTATATTTTCAATGGTTTTGAAAGTGACAAACCCGCGAGAAGATCTTGGTCATCTGACCAACAAGCCACAGACCCAACGGTAGTCACATAAGTTAACTAGAATGGGTTTATTTCGGAGATCAGATGCGACGGTGTATCAAACACAGTTTAAATTTGCTGAAGTCCGGGCCAATCCAAGTCGTCCATTGAAAGAAATGGGATCCAACGAATATCGGGTCTAATAGTGGGTTGCAATATCTGTTCAGAAAGTAATCAAGTTCCATATTTTAATCGAATCTGATAAATCAACAAATTTAGTTTTATTTCCTATCGGGTATGGATATCAAGTCGGCAAGTCATCGGGTTCAGTTCTTAATATCGAACCCGATAAATCATTAAATACAGTTTTATGTCTTATCAGGTTCATAAGGGAGTCAATGGTGCGTTGAAAAGGTGGACACGACAGGTTTTATGAATCAGAGTGTTATTCTTTAAAGTTCCATGGGCTCGACTCATCGTTTAAATGTCATACAGGTTCATGAAGCGCGATTAAGCGATAGTTTGATAAGTACTTTAAGGTGCGCTGTGGGGAAGCAATAAGCTCGAAGGTTAATCAAAGCTCAACCCCCACAGTTGACCGTGACGTTAGCGCGGTTGACTGAAATGTGCAGCTAGAAATCACCGCGGGGTTTCAACCTCGTTGAGGCTCCCATACATTCTTTACCCCTTGCAGTGCTTCCAAAGCATTTCGCCTTTCATCCACTGCTCTGTTAAGGCTCAAAGATACAGATTCGAACAAAGAACAACCATCATCTTCTAATTTTCGTTACTTCCTGTTATTCTATGTTCTTTAGCATGAGATGTCTTTTACCCTCTGTGTAATATTCTGTAATAATTTTTATTTTAGATAGTTAGGGAAATAGTTAAGTAGTTTGACAGTTTTGATGACTATCAACTGTCTCATAAGGTATAAAAAAAGGAAAATTTAGAGAGAAAGGGTTCGAATTTTGGGGAAACTAGGTACAAGGCCACTGAATTCCTGATACAACTATTGATTAATGAAAGAATCAAAAGTTTTCCATACATTGTTGGGTATGATTTTGTGACTTCTCTGTTATGTGTCATCTTATGTTTTCTTCGTTTAAGTATGGTAATGAAGCTATAGGTCTTTATTTGCTTATGTAAATGAAGTTAAAATCCCTTAAAAGAGCGCTCCTATACTTGAAGTTTACACCTCTGCAATTCTTCTAAGTTACAGATAGTAGTTTATGTGTAAGACAACATATTATCTATAACTTCTCTAAGTGTCACAGATAGTAGATCCTGTGTAAAACAACATATTGTCTATGACTAATTCAAGCTTTCTTCATTCATCATTTATATTCAACAATCAAATGGCATTATGATATTTTCTTGTCACTTAAGTATTGAGGGTTAAAAACCAAGTCTCCCAGGTCCTTCATTTGAGAACACAACATACAATTAAGTGACAAACAAGTGACAATAGCTATAAACATTAATGTCTTAAGCACAATTTCTACACAACCACGAAATTGGTTTCTTAAGGTACAATACTCTTAATGACAAGTTAATGAGTTTGCAAGGAATTTTCATCGGTCGCTCAACTAATAATATCGTTGAGTATAACACAGTGATCAAACTATTATCTGATTTCATTTTGCGTGATATTCATCATTTAGTCGTCAAACTTTATTCACAATTCATGGTGCTACATCTAAATAGTTTTTATTCAGTAATAATTCTAATTATGTTGCGTATGTTTTTGAGAGTTCACCTTTTAGAGAGACATTTTGGCTACATTTCATATCAATATGTCCCTTGAAGTATAAATAAATTAACAATTGTATTGGCTAATCATGTTTTAGACAAACATTTCAAACATTTGTAAATATACATTCATCATCACATATTGTACATGATAAGTAGAATAAAGTAGAAAACATCCATAGATGAAATTTGTAAATAGTGTTTGAGTTTTACAAAAATTGTGTCTGAGACACATATGGCTCATGGCCTACAATATTTGAATACATCCAAAAGACAAAACGTGACTTTAAAGCCTTAGGTGACCAATCTCAGTGATGATTATGGTAACACACAACCGCACAGGGAACCTTGCACAAAAGTCGACTGATTCGAGTTCGCACCCCTTGATCTGAACTTAAACAGGAACACAACAAATTATAGATATAACCATAAATACAGAGATGCAACAAAAATGACTCTTCATTTCATTAATATCAAATACTAAAATATGCTTACAAACATAATAGAAATAAGACTAGCTTGGGCGATGGGAGCTTATCTCTGTGAAGAGATGTGGTGACTACATGCCTATAAACTATGTTACAATGAGACTCGAAGTCCTATTTATTATTGAGAAATAATGGAAAACCCTAAACATCCAAAAACCTAACCTTAGGAGACGAAGTGCCAAAACTATGGTCTGTGTTTTTGTAAATTGCATCAACTTCTCGGGGTCGTAACTTTGGCATACAATCTCCATTTGACGTGCACAATACCTTGTTAGAAAGATCTATCAGAAAAATACAATTTTTGAGTGTCCATCATTAAGAAAAAAGCCATGTTGGTTGTAGTTTTTCCAAAAAAACGTTGTTTAGGGCCTCAAAACGGCTCCAGAAGTCTAGGACCCGAAAAAATGCCAAAAATAATAAATTGTGCTACAATTAAGGCAATTGAAAACTGAAAGAGACAATGGTAGGTGTCCAAGTGGGATAGGTGGGTGGCCATCAACATCCACCTGGATCACCCCTATAGTGTATCTCTATAAACAGACTTAGATATCATCAACCCCGATATCTGGAATAGGACTAGTCAATCCCTCCACATGGTGCTCAAACTCAGCTAATGTCTCTACCAAATTTGGGTCTCCTAACTCCTCCATCCCCACCTCATCGGATCTAGAATGTCCCAATTGTGACCGCGCTCATCGATGAAGTGGGGACATGTCCACAGGTCTCACTGGTATGATATCTGCATGTAAAACTGATAGTTAGTCTCGAATACATTAAAAACAAAAACAAATTATAAAATTTAAAAAACCAAAAATATCCAAACTGACATTGCTTTTACCTACACCACTCCATTGCTCGCCTTCAGGTAAAACGAGCTCTAGATCTCCACAGAAATCATCTCTAGCATACGGGTTGTCCTTGATCATAATCAGTTGTTCCCATGACCATCTAAAGAAAGTAGAAGTGAGTGTCATCATAGACCCTTTGTCATGTTGAGCCATTAAGTCTACTCATTGCTGTAGAAATTCTCATTGTAGATCACCTGATAATGCAATATACTAAAGCAAAATACTTGATCTACTTCTACAAACAAACTTGCGGAAGCTTAATTGATTTTGAACAAGATCAATTAGAACACATATAATAGAGAATGAGAAATAAATCACATGAAACATAGACGAATACTCTGGGGAAAGCCTCAGCTAAAAACCTCGATCTTTGTATTATCATACAAGTGGGAATATGTCTGGATTACACAAGCTTTAGCTCACAAGCTATCCAGCTCTCAGTACAATCCCTCTACTGCTCATAGACAGTCAAAGGCTTCTCACAAACCTTCTCCTTTGCCCTCCAAGCCTCCTATTTCCTTGCGCAGTTTCTTCGGGGGTCCAATGTTTCCACCTGTGTGAATTCACCTCTCGCACTGCTCACTAAACTCAGAAGTAACTGCACAATCCTAAAGGAGATAATTCCTTCAGCATGGATGAGTTTCCTATATAGAAAAAATCCTCCAACTGATAGTACACTGTCCCTTCCTCTGATATCAACTAGGTCTCTGACTGAACTGACATGCATGAGTTATTTATGAGAGAATATTCAGTTATTTGAAGTGCAGCATTTACATGCATGCATGCATTAACTAAATGAACTCACAATTAGTTCCACAAACTATTGGAACTAATCTAACTGGACTTAACTCAGATAACTGAGCTAACTAGTTACAACTCAAAGTACAACTCATCATGATCTCCTTTAATCAAGGGATAACTTCCTCAATCAATGGAGAAATTGTTGCATGTCTTCACATAGACTTCATGTTTGATTTCCTACAACTAATTAACTCAAGATGAATTAATTAATTATTTTACAAACAACTGCTAAGATCAAATTCGAATTTTAGTTCAGGGACTAACTAAAATTGGAATCTATCCTGAAATTCTATTTATAGCAATGTTATTTTTAGCATTTCCATTTTTTTCGTTCCTTGTTGCTATGTCCAACACTGGTACCTGAAATGATATTTATAACATTTCTTGTTGCCATTTTCAACACTCCCTCTCAACAACAAAGGCATTCAACTCGAACCCGATCCTGAACCTTTGGAATGTTCTGCATGCAACACTTCTCTCAAGTGTTGTTGCTCAAGAAACTCATAAACAAAAAATATCCAACTTGAATCAGAATGATGCCTCTATCATCAAAGTCTCTAACTGCTATTGCCTTTTTCGAATGAAAACTATGCACCTCTATGCTCTTTAGTATCTGACTGCTCTAGCCTCTGTCACTTTGATCTTTGACTGCATCAATCACACTGATTCCTCCTGTTGCATCCGTGCTGTTGTTGGTCCTGTCTCCTAGCATTGCATTCGCATTGGACCTCCTCTCATCATGTTACATCGTGCTACCCAATGTTGCAATGCAACTCAATTACTGAGAAGTAAGTAATTGATCTCCCAACTAACCTCCCTGTTGGGCTAGAAACACGCTCTGATGCTGAAGCTTCCTCTGTCGCTCCATCCGCATTTGTTTCTACCCACTCAGCTAGTCCTGCTACTCCTCATCGGGGCTCCCGTAGCAAGGTCTAATCAAATAGGCTGGGTACCTCAAGGATCCTACCCCTATTTCAGCCTTATTGGGACTATCACTTCACATCGCCCCACCTCCCACCTGGAGGTATGGCTGCATGTGATCCCTCTGCCCACTTGGCTTGAAATTTCCCCCTACTAGAGGTCTCTACATGAGTGGATGCCTCCACTCGGTCTCCTCTCAGCTTCTCTAGTTGTGGCTACTCCACAACCTCCTAAAGTTGCTTCACCAATTGTGGCTCCTCCACAATTGTCTGAGACTTCTTCTGGCACTGCATGTTGAGAGGTGATGTACTCTCCCTCTCAACCACTAAGTCTCCATCAGTTGCCTTGCTCCTTAAGGCTTTGCATGCATCCTGAACCTCAAGAGAATACAGGTTCTTGACTCGTGAACCGATCTACTTGACCTGTCTCGTGGTGATGTGTCTAAGGAAAACCTTTCCCTTACTGAAGAATACATCATAGCCTTTGTCTTCCAGCATTGTGATCGATACCAAGTTTTTCCTCAGTCCTGGCACATACTTCACATCTGTCAAGGTAATGTGAGCTCCATGCTCCCTCTAAAAAATAACTATGCCTACTCCTGAGACACTATACTTTTCATCATTACCCATATCTATGAGTATCTGGAGATCTTTCTCCTCCAAGGTACTAAACAAACTCTTATCGCTGGTCATGTGGAATGAATCTTCACTGTCAAGAAACCAACCACATCCCACCATGGATGAAACCATGCATGTGATGAGTGTGAAATCAAACTCAAACTATGAGGCCAGTGCCTCACCTTCTGATCCTTCCTTGGATCCCTTCTTGGATTTCTTCAATGGACAATTTGTAGCAAAATGGTCCACCTCATGACAATGAAAGCATCACACTTTCAATTTGTGAAACTTCTTCCCACCATAGGAAGAACTCGATCTGGGATGAGAATCATTCTCCTTCCCTTTCTTTGCCTTACTCACTAAGGCACAATTTTCTTCATCCTCCTTGGATGAAGAACCATCTCTGGTGCTTCTCCTTATCTCCTCCTCCATCAGATCCGACCAAAGTCATTCCCAATCTGGCACTTTCTCTCTTCTATTTACCGAGTCTTGGTAGCTATGCTAGCTCTTAGGAAGACCAAGGAGAGCAAGACTCACCATGTCATCATCGGCTGTCGTGATCCCTACACTTCCAAGCTCATCCCTGCAGGTGATGAGCTTGTTCGAATATGTAGATATCATGTCTCCCTTTTCACACTTGATTTTCCAAAGCTTGTCTTTCAGCGCTAGCTTCGTTTGATCGTTGTTGTTCTGATATAGATCTTTCAATGTTTTCCACATTGAAAACGATGTCTCCTTTCCATGGAGGCTCGAGACAATGTGGTCTCGAACTCCCTCCAGGAGGATTCTCCTCACTCTAGCCGCACATTTCTTCCATTCCGCCAATTCTGTAGCATTAGTTGCTGCCGGTTTAGGGACTTCTTGTTCAATGAAGTCCTTTAGACTGTTGTCCTCTAATACTGCTTCCATGCGATCCTTCCAGGCTATATAATTTGAGCTGCCATCAAGGGCATACTCGAGTCTTAAACCATTTAACGCCATTGGGGAAATTTGAGATGTGATAAGAATTTGAATTCTATAATCAGGAACTTGAAACTTCGAACTTCTCCCTTCTTTGTATACTATTCTTCGCTTTGATCACCTTTGCTCTGATACCATGTAGAATTTCTCACTGTAGATCCCCTGATAATGCAATATACTAAAGCCAAATACTTAATCTACTTCTATAAACAAACTTGTGGAAGCTTAATTGATTTTGAGCAAGATCAATTAGAACACATATAACAGAGAATGAGAAATCAATCACATGAAACACAGAAGAATTCTCTGGGGAAAGCCTCAGCAAAGAACCTCGATCTTTGTATTATCATACAAGTGGAAATATGTCCGGATTACACAAAGCTTTAGCTCACAAGCTATCCAGCTCTCAGTACAATCCCTCTGTTGCTCATAGACAGCCAAAGGCTTCTCACAAACCTTCTCCTCTACCCTCCAAGCCTCCTATTTCCTTGCGCATTTTCTCCTGGGGTCCAATGCTACCACCTGTGTGAATTCACCTCTCACACTGCTCACTAAACTCAGAAGTAACTGCGCAATCCCGAAGAAGATAATTCCTTCTGCATGGATGAGTTTCCTATATAGGAAAAATCCTCCAACTGATAGTACACTGTCCCTTCCTCTGATCTCAATCAGGTCTCTGATTGAATTGACATGCATGAGTTATTTATGAGAGAATATTCAGTTATCTGAAGTGCAACAATTACATGCATGCATGCATTAACTAACTGAACTCACAATTAGTTCCACAAACTATTGGAACTAATCTAAGTGGACTTAACTTAGATAACTGAGATAACTAATTACAACTCAAAGTACAACTCATCCTGATCTTCTTTAAGCAAGGGATAACTTCCTCAATCAATGGAGAAACTGTTGCATGTCTTCACATAGACTTCATGTTTGATTTCCTACAACTAATTAACTCATGAATTAAATAATTATTCTACAAATAGCCGTTAAGATCAAATTCGAATTTTACTTCTCAATTTTAGTTTAGGGACTACCTAAAATTGGAATCTATCCCAAAATACTATTTATAGCAATGCTATTTTTAGCATTTCCATTTTTTTCATTCCTTGTTTCTATGTCCAACACTGGTACCTGAAATGCTATTTGTAACATTTCTATTTTTAGCATTTCTTGTTGCCATTTTCAACAATTACCTCATTTGAGGCTCTCTAGGTCCAGGTAGCTCATAGGATATCCGTCGAGGTCATAGTAATGGTACCCTCTACAAAGTGAATGACACTATGATAAAACCATACCTGGTCTTTTCTCTATTTAGTTGTTCCTTTAGATTGACCAAGACCCCCTCACCAAAGTTGAAGATCGTAGATGCCAAGCATTCTAAAACATACTGCATTTGGGACTTGGTAGCTAAATGTAGAGGAGAATTTTCATCTAACTGAGTAATGGTAAATAGTATTGTATTAAGGGGGAGTTGAATAACATCCTTTATTTCGATTTTCCCATCCTTAGTTTCTTGAGAGAGAGGCTAACAATGGATAGCTATGTAATTCTGCATTGTCTCTCCACCTCTCATGTATCCAAATAATGAAATAGGATCCCCCCTACGTGAGAATCATGTTAGAAAATAGACGTCTTCAACATCTATAGTGACAATGTGCTCTCCAATCCTAAAATATTGTCTTTTTACATCCCAGGATTTTACCAAATATTCCAACAACTCTAACTAGGCCCTCATGCCTGGAATCTGGAAGAAATTTAGTAGCCCATAATTTGTTAAAGCTACTTTTTCTTGATCATTTGCAACAATCATGTATTGAGCCTGATGCTCCCTTTCTCTCCGGCTTAAATCCATTTTTACTCCAGTAGATATCTACAAAATAACATGAAAAAATACATAAAATTAAAAATGTGAAAAGTTTTGGGAGAAAACTACTAAAAAACAAAATTTTGGAACCCTTACTGCGCTCATCACATTGTTCATTCATGAACAGAGCGGCCCATCACACTTACCCTCCTTGGTAAGTGTGTTGGTTCACACTAATCAATGTAAACTAAGTTTACCTTCACACCTCTCAATATAAGAAGAGTGCGATGGGCCTAGGGCGAATTCCAAGTGTCAAAACTTCAAAAAATATTCCCAAAATGATGAGAAAAGATAGACCTCTTACCTGGAACTAATGGTGCTAGAAATGGTTGACCAGATTGGCTGCAATCACCCGCTGAAGATTCACGGTAAAAACTACTCAAAACATGAAAAAGAAGTCGAGTTATTCCTTCCCTGGACTCGTAAAACTATTAAATAATGTTGGACTTGTCAAGCATAATGAGACCGAACCATTCGTTCTTAGGGTTCGTTAAAAATACTTAGAAGGATTCATCCAAAGGATGAGCGTATAGATTAAGCATATGTTATCCTCCTCAAGCTTGTCAAAAATAAAGAGGTACTGGCTAGAAATGGTCAAGAAATTGGGAAAGCAGGGCATTAAACCTATTAATGGAAGTGAGTCACTCTTGAACATGATACTCTTTCACTTAATCTCCATGATTCCTTTGGGTTGGGGAATCTACTTGCCTCTCTAATGATCACACCTTATTGAAAGCCTTCATGATGGGTCTTTGAGTCAATGTTCCAACTCATTATCAATGTTGTTGATATGTTCAAGAGAAATTCCACCCTTAGTTGACATCTGCTACAATACCTTTAATCCTTACTTCATGTCTGTCACTCCTGGACTAGCTCTGCATCATCACATTTAGACTCAAATCTTGATACCTGTTTCATGTCGTTGATGGGGGATACATTAAGGCCCACTTGTGATGGGTTGCTTCCTATCAACATCAACACATTATCCAAGATGTTGACTTAGAAACTCCCTTCAGTGCCTTGGAGCTTGTATGCCTTAATGGAAAGTTTCCTTACTTTTGGCAATAGGTTCTCATTATTGGCTTTCGATCGAAATATTTTGTGTGGTTTTCGACTGCAGCTCATTTATTTGCACCACATATATTTTATTGTAGTACCTTGAGGGCCATTATCATTATCGGTGGTTCCTCTCGCATTTGTTAATAAATTACATCATTGGTCAGTAATCAGATGGTGTCTACCATGTTTGACTCCAACATATTTATTCACATGGTTAGACTCGTACTATCGGTAGATGAGGTAGGAGACCTCGGATCTAGTTTCATCTATCCGGGATCCAATTTCATGATTCATACAATATTACAACGTATTTTGGCTATGACCATCTAGAAATTTATCCTAACATGGGTCCATAATCTGTCATCAGTGGACGTGATTCTAATTATTGTACATGTACATGTAAATTGGCTTATATGCCGAGTATGGGTATTCTTACCTCAATAATGATATCATTATGATTATGTATTATAACAAACAGTTGATGATCTCGACCAATCTATTCCTAATCCAGACTTGTCACATGGTAGAGCACCTCGGTCCTCAGCCACTACCTCTTACTTTGTACTTTAGGGGGGGGGGGGATTTGTTACAGGTCATTTTGTCACATCTAGTCAAATGGACTTGAAACAAAATCAGTCAACATCCTTTGACACTTTGCATTCATCCCCTGCAAAGCCAAGAGCATCCTCTCTCTAAAAGTTCCAAGAATTATGGGTTAAACAAATCAAAACCATAATTTTTGGACCCATCACACTTAGCCTTCATGCAAACTTCACTATTGCAAGTTGTACACAGAGAAACTGCACTGACCAAAGCATGCTGCTTTCACCACAAGTGTGAAGGTCCGTGGAATTCAGTAAAAATAAAAAATAATTTTGAATCTTCTCTTTCTAGAAGCTTCCTGAGTGGTTTTAGCTATTTACTATATAATTACTTCTTGAACTCCTACTCTTGACCTCCTATCTCTTATCCCTAGAACTTATCATCCCTCTAATGTGGATCTAAGTCCTAGAATGATAAATCCCAAACCACCACTTTTACCCTATAAATTCACTGCCTCCCATGGAGTCTAGGTTGGCTTTTGGAGACTCTTATTTATGCCCTCATGTTGTTTCTTTGTGCATAAGGATCCATTATCCATATGTGCACTTGAGTTGTGATTGAAGGCTTGCTTTTTGGAAAAGGAAGGACAAGATAGTTGGGAGATATCTACAAGGTCAAGATCTGGAAGGGTTATTTCTTCTCCTACATTCATTAATATAAAAAGGTCCTTGTTTTCCTATACTTATGTCTCATTTATGCATATGTAGAAAAATGCCCTCTAATATTATTATGCCCATTAATATTTTCCCCTTATCCTTGTCTACTTGATTGGATCAACGTGGAAAACATTGAAACATAAGGAACCGAGTGTAGGAATGAGGTTACCAGAATAGATACAAATATCATGGTTCGACGCAAAGCTTTCCTTATGTAATTATTATATTTTCCATCAAAACATCATCAACCAAAAGGTGTAACCAAGGCAAAGAAGAATTACTAAAAGTTAGCCAAATGTTGCAGCGTCATAAGGCCCTTTTCATTTTGCCACATACATTGGAGCCAAAACACACTTACACACAAATATTATACTCAAAATGAAAAGACAAACTGAAAATACTGAATATGAAAAACAAACAAAACAACAAAATACATACATAGGGTAGGAAACAACCCTAGATTGTCATTGAAAATACTATTTCAAATCTTGGCCATTTACAGGAAGAGAGTCAGTCTTCCCATCCAAAGATTGGAGGTGATAAGTGTGGTGGCCAAGTTTCTCATGAACAATGAAAGGTTTGATCTGCATGGATTGGAACTTGGTGTGTTTCCCCTTCTCTTCATGGGCTTTGTTTCACTTCAATACCAATTCACTCACATCGAATTCCTTCTTCCCCGCAAACTTCTTATCAAACCATCTCTTGATATGGTTCTGATGAAAAACAAATTTTTGTTTCGCTTTCCTCCTTTCTTTCGGTAAATTCAAGAGCCTATTTATCCTACTCTAAACCAAAAGACAAGGCTTACCCTGAGACTCTTGTGATAGTTGAAGGGAAGGAAAGTAAATGTTCGGAGGTAGGATGGCTTCTTTTCCATATACTAGAAATTAAGGGGAGGTATTTAGAGAAGGTTTAGGCATGACACGGTCATCCTAAAGAGCGTTCACCAAAGCATTGTGCCAGTTTCGCTGTTTAGAGAAGACAACCTTTTTGATGATGTGAATAAGCTTGTTATTGGTTGACTCGGCAAGATCGTTCCCCTGTGGATAATAATTAGCTAAATGTTTCAATAAAATGCCATTTTATAATAAAATCATAAAGTTTCAACAATGAGAAGTATGTTGCATTATAAAAAAATAAGTGATGTCGAAATGCCAAACTTGTTAATAATGTTCTTCTTGAGGAAGTTGATGACTTCCTGATCATTCACTTGCTTGAGAGGAACTGCTTCTGTCCACTGCGTGAGGTAATATGTAGCAGTGTTTCTTCGATGAGTGTGGATGGATCTCATTGATAACATCTAAGGCCCATTTTTGGAATGGTTCTTCTACAAAAATGGGCTACAATGGGACAACTGACTTCTTATCTCAGCTAGCACATTTCTAACAAACCATACACTTGCAAGCATAAGCATGGGAATATTTAAAAAGTGTGTGCCAATAGAAAACGACCCGCATAAATTTGTGTGCAGTAGTTTCACCCGCGAAATCTCCTCCGGCTAGTCCATCATGGAGGTCACACAATACCCTTTCTAAATCAGGTGCTTCCAAGCATCTGGGCAAGACCCCATTGTGGTGCTTCTTGAAAAGCATCTTGTGTACCAATTGATAAGATATAGATTTCAATTTAGTATCCCTCTTTTGTCTCACTAATAAATGAGAGGGCAGGGTACCATCCTCAATATATTGTCACATATCTACGTACCAAGAGGTAGATGCATTAGTGGGGGTAGCTTGTTTGATATTATACATTTCTATTTCCTGCTCCCACCCAGAAGAATCATCTTCTAGTGAAGTGGTTTCTTTTGTTTCTAGATAGCATAGACCATGGCCCTTGACAGTGTGAACTGATTTGAACTGAAGATCGTATTCTTGCAAGCTAGTCATCTAGTTCACTTTTATTTCACCCAACTCTTGTTGAACAAACAACAATCTAACAACTGGGTGTGGCACAAAGATAATAACATGACTCTTTAGAAAATAAGGCCTAAAGTGTTTTACCGTCTTGTATGTAGGTTTTAACCCTGTACAGAAATTACCTGCATATGAATTCTAAAACAAAGAAAATAAACAATGCGAGAGCATAACACATAAAACACATATGCATAGATATTTTCCCCTGGATCCCAAAACCGAGACTACCAGCTTGATTTTTCATTATGTTCCTTTCAATGTTATAATACATATTTATACATGCCAAAGCATCCAATACCATGGACCGAAAACCATAGGTAGGTTCGCCCAACCTAATATAGGGTCCAAAAAAAAAATTTCCCAGGGCACTGCCCCGGACCCCGTAGAGGGGGGCTACCCACCCCCCTTAAACCCCCCGAACAAGGGGGGCTGCCACCCCCCTGTGACCCCCCCGCTGCGCAATCGGCGCAACGAAGGGGGGGCGCTCTAACCCCCCGATTCACTACGTAGGTTAGTCGTGGAAAGAATATAACACAACCCAACAATATATGCCCCTACGCACTACAGAGACAAAGATAAGTGTTGGAGCTCGCTAGCAACCAAATTAGAAGCAAAAGGTAACCAAATGTTATATTAGGTGGTGATCTCAATCCTCTTATGAAAGTTGGAGAATAGTGTGGTGAGTTATATCTTTAAGATCCAAGCAAGGATCAAATTGAGGCCATAATAGTCGAGCACAACCTAATGGATATAAAGCCGAAGAATGCAAGTTTACTTAGAGCAACAGGGGCAAAGGGCCAGGATATATTCTTAATCCACACAAGTCTCATCGTTGGTCTTGGAACAACATCATCTAAAATTCTTGCAGTAGTTGCATTTCATCATAAGCCCATTATTCTAATCTTGGGTGAAAGCATCAACCTAGGGCCACTCCAATTTCAATATAATCCTCTTTGGTGCACTAATGAATATGCCAGACATTTGATCCATCTATCTTTGTAGACTATAATAAATGGTTCCCTAACTATGTTTGGGAGATAAAGTTGAGACTCGCTAAAGTAGCATTAAAATGATGGGAAAAATTAAGCTATAAAGAGCCAACTCAGTTGAAGATCGACCTTAAAAAAGAATTGGAAAATGTGCAGGAAAGAATGGAAAACAAGGAAGAAATTGTAGAGATGCAAGCCAAATAAAAAGATCTATATTGGAAATTATACCAGAGCAATAGGAAAGAAGAGGAGAGATGGTGTATCAAATATGCAATCCTATGGATACAAGTCAGTGATAAGAACACAATTTTTTTCCACAATCAAGCCAAAGCTAGAGGAATAAAAATAAAGTTTCTTTGATAATTGAAGAAGGAAATAACTTCATTGAGGGGCAAGAAAAAATCAAGACAAAGGCATACCAACACTTCAAAAGACTATCAACCACAATCTTGAGCCTGCCAATTTTAAAGAAACCCTTAGGACAGTTCCAAAAATGGTATCATAAGAGGCTAATGTAGCATTGAAAAAGTCAATGGATGAAGAAGAATTGCAAAGGGCAGTCTAGAGTCTTCATCTAGATAAAGTGTTGGGGTTGGATGGATTTACCATAGCTTTCTATCACTCTTATTATGATCTCATCAAAAAATATCTTCTTAAGATGATTCAATGAGCTCAATAGATGCAAAATAGGAGGTAACATCGACTCAACTTTCCTTGCTTTAATTCCCAAAGAAACTAGGCCAACCTCCTTAAAGCGATTTTGGCTCATCTCTCTGTGCATTTCCTCATACAAAATTCTAACTAGAATTCTAGCAAGTTGGCTCAAAACTCTTCTCCCTTAGTTAATCTCTGAAAACCAGGGTGGATTCATCTATAAAATACATATTGTGGGCAATATTCTCTTAGTACATGAAGCTATCCATTCCATCCTATCTTGTGAAGAACAAGGTTTCATTCTTAAGCTCGAGATGGAAAAGGTCTTCGATAGAGTAAGGAATTCCTTCCTTTATGTTGTCTTAGAAAAAATTGGATTTTCTAATGATTCCGTTGATCTTATCAAAGCATGCATCCACAAGCCTTGGATAGCTTCCCTAGTAAATGGAAGGCCATGACAACACGGGGAATAAGGAAAGGGTGTCCCATCTCACCCTTCCTTTATATCATTATGGCAAAAACTCTTAGCAAGAAGCTTGAACATGATAGGCAAAGAGGGTTGTTAATTGGAATACACTACAATATAGGAGTCAAAAGTATAAATCGTTCCCAATTTTTTGATGACTTATTAATACAAGGAGATTCTCCCATTGTGGCTAGACGATTCAAGAACACCTTGGATTAGTTTTTGGAAGCATCAGGAGGACTTCTTAATTGGCTAAATAGTAGTCTATATGGTTGGATTACCTATCCCAGAATCCTCAAGCTCATCTCACAAATATTTTAGGTCCCTTATAAATTGGAGTGCACACATTTCAAATATTTAGGAATGCCAATTTCCAAGCAAACTGTGAAGGCTTAGCCCTACTCAAAAACTGTAGATGAAATGAAGAGGAAACTTCAGTAATGGGGAATGTGGTGGTTAAACTTGGCAGACAAGGTCATTTTAATTAAATCTATATTATCAACCCTCCCTATATATCAGTATGCAATTCTGCAAGCACCTACCAACATTAAAAAACAAATAGAGCTTATCCTGAGATTTTTTTTTTTGTGACAGAGAGGTAGGCAAGATACCAAAAAATTCAACCTACTTAGTTGGAAAAATGTAGTTGTTGCTTATGAAAGAGGAGGGATAGCAATACAACAAGAAGGTTTGATGAACTTAGCTCTGGGATTGAAGAGGAAAATACATGAATACCTTTTGACAACAACTTCTCCAAATTCATATACCAATTTAACTTTGTACACCAATATGGAAGTTGTGTAAAAATAATCCTCCCTCCCCTTCAAACCCATACATCCAAAATCCCTGGGGGTGGGCAAGAGATACATTTCTGGCAAGAAAGTATATTGAGTAAGCCAAAATCATCTTCTATCCCAAAAATCCAACAACTTAGGAACTAGTGTGTAAGGAAAGGCATCTTCAATTTGGCACAAATTCTAGTTTGGGACCAAAATAACTCATCTTGGAAGGACTGGAAATCCCCAACCATCCCACTCGAGCTCCTACCCCATTGGAATCTTCTCATTAAGCATCTAAAAGGTGCAACACCTATTCGTCTCGAGCGTAATGATGGTTTTAAATGGAATTTGACTGGGAAGGATTACACAGTTAAAAGTGGCTCCAACACTCTTCAAGGAGATCAAGAGTAACAACCAATCTGGCATTATTGGAAGATCATTTGGAAAGAAGAAAGCTTTCCCAAGGTTAAACTTTTCATAACAATCGACAATCTCCTAAAGCGTAACATACAAATCCCATCAAGATGCCCTTTATGCATGAACATTGAGGAAACAATCTAGAAATTGTTCCTATCCCGCACCTTCTCTCAAATATGCTAGAAGGCTTTGTTCCAACCTCTTCTTGTTCAAACAAATTTTGATATGAATATAACTAAATTCTTTACACGATGGAACTTAATCTATCCTTACACTCTAAAAAAGAAGAACTTACTAGAGTGCTCCTGGCTAATCCTTCCATCATTCCTTTGTTGGCAACTCTGGTTAGTAAGGAACATAAGTATTTTTCACTACAATAAACCAAATCAAAGGAAGATATTGGCCAAAGTTTGGGGCCTCTCCATAGAAACTATTTTATCAAAAGGAAATAATAAATTGGATCAATAGAGCTTGCAGGTGGTAGAAACATTGTGGTTTAAATTCGTTCTAGAAAGGACTCCATATATCACTCACAATCCTCCTAGAAGCATGCCCACTCTTTCTAACTGGACAATCATATTGAAAGGCAGGGACTTCAGGAACTGGTTAAAAGAGCAAAATCGAGCCTATATATTTTTTTTAATGGTGCCTCAAAATATAGTCCAGGGAGAGTTGGAGTAGGGGGAGTCATGATTGATTATGAAGGGAAATAAAATGTTTCTTACAAATGGGGACTTGGGTATAAATCAAACAACATATCAAAATCCTACAAGCTTCTATTGGGATTAATAACTCTTTTTGACCTCTACATTTGGAATCCCATTGTGCTAGGGGACTCAACTCTACTCATTCAACAATTGGTTAAAGGAACCAAACCTAAAGATGAAAAGCTTTGTCAAATTATAACTGAGGCTCGACATCACCTAAATCACCCATAGGATGTAACTTTATACCATATTTTAAGATAAAATAATGTAGCAGTTGATTTCCAAGAAAATCAAGCCTGCCATCAACCGCAAGGAGAGGCCAAAATAAAAAACGAGATATAACTTCTACACATACCCTGATCATGTGCGCAAAACAAAGGCATTATGTGAATACAGTCATGCGTTCCTTTGAATCTGAGACAAAAACTCACAAAAAAGATAGCAAACATGGTATCTTTGATAATTAAAGTGTCATTTAGCATCAAATCACAACCCTCTATGCAGATTTGAGCATCCTAATAGGACAACATGCTCATAAGACAATCCCACTCTTGTCATAATTTTTGATTCGACGTAGAGATGCCAATCTATTGGGTTACTCGTTTCCATTTCACTACAATCTTTTAAATCCCTCCACATAATTGGATCTTACCATTGTTAAATGGTGTTACTATTGATGCCAATGTCATTTCTTAAACGCTCTTAATGTACATCATGGATTACATCAGTTGGAAACTCAAATAGATAAGAAGCCCTGAAAGGAAGCAAATAAACCCTAGAAGCCCCACTTTTGATCATTATCATTGGTTGGTCACGTGGGTCTTCTTGGTTGAGGAGATATGGCCTTGTAAAGTTGAAACCCCATTTGTTGGTGAAGGAATCATTCGCTGGATTATTGCTCAAATCACAAAGACAAGAAATATTTTCATTAAATAATTAAATCAAATATTTGTGGCTAAAATATTTTGTGGAGGGATTCAAAAATTCAAATAAAACCATATCAATGGTGTATGTCGGCCTCAAATTAAAGGAGGGTTTTTTTTTGCTCCAACAAATTTGAAATTTACATTTTGAAAATTTGTCCAAAAGTGTAAGTCAACCTCCCTCTCAAGGCCTCCTCAAATTGTATAAATATGAGACATTCCAGCCCTCCAAAGTACGAAATTATGCATTCATCTAAAGTAATCCTCCTACGACCTTATGGAGAAATGAAAAATCAAAAGAGAGGTTAAAGTCTTGAACAAAGGTTAAAGTTTTTCTTTTTCTTTTGGGATTGGTTACTCATTGAACATAATTCTCTTGTTTTGGGTCTGGTTACTTGCTAGGGTTTTATTTCTTTTGATTAGTTACTTGTTGAATGAAGGTCTATTCAATCCATTCTTCTGAGGGTAATATGATTGGTTATTGAGGCATTTTGTCATGATATATGCACTCTATTTCAACCTCTTACATGGAGGTGTTGGAAAATCAAATTAGTTGTAGGTCAAGTTTGATTTTCCTTAATTTAACAATTATTTGTGAAGTATATTGTCTTCTTATTAATTATTTATTGTTCTCTTTCATCAAGCAATTATTAACAATGTAGATACTAGAGACAAAACACCAAATGTAGGCTCCATGTCGGGGAAAACCCAAAAAAACCTCCTTCTTATAAAATTAGATCAAAATGAGACTTCTATGACCAAATGACCAAGTCAACCAACTAGCTACAAGTTAACACAAGAAGCTCCCTCTTCCTTGCAACAAAATAATCCTTCTTCAATTGTAATCTTTGGATACTTTTTCATTTCAGACTTATTGAGAGACTCCTTCTTATACCTTTGGATTTCTTGTGATTCCTCTACAACCTCACTGAAGCTCTCAGATCCCAGTGATCTCTCTACAACCTCTCCTGTAGTTGTGGACCCTACAACTCGACTCTTCCTTCGGACCTGTAGCCTTTACTTCACCTTCAGACTTGCAACCTTGTGCTTTCGAACTTGTGGCCTTCTTGCAATCTTTGAACCTATAGCCTTGACTGCTCCTATAATCTTCAAACCTGTTTTCTTCTACAACTTCATTTTAGAGAGATGTTTCTTTTATATTTTATATTTTTCGTTCTTCTATCTTTCTTGATTTGGGTCTTTATTGTACTCACATGCTCTATAATGTATCTCCAATATGAGTCGAATATGCTCCAATATGCTTGTTCCCGTGAGTCAAAAAGACATGATTATGAGACTGATATGATAGAGATTTGGGCTGACATGATTGTTGGTGCTGAGGTTGACTTGTAGTGCTTTTCATGAACTATTTTATAGTGTTGACTTGTAGCTATAGGTTTGACTTACAATATGCCAATACTACATTAACTTTTCATGACAATTCTTAGAGACATGCAATGGATGCCATGATTTATATGACCAATAAAACAAGCATGAAACTCATGCTTAATAAATAAATTACTTTCATATATTATTTTACATCACATACAATATGAAGACCGAACCTAGTTACTTTTCCAACACTCCCTCTTAACTAGGGAGGTATTCATAATGACTCAATAGGTCTATCTCAGATTGAAATATTCTCATAGAAAGGATCCATATTGATAACCATCACTCATCATAACCAACATTGTCACATTACTGAAGGCATTGATAGGTACACTCTATCTCTCAAGAGATTAGAGCTCAATTTTGGGAGGCATTCCATAGGACACCATACCACCTTGTCATTGTACATACTCCACCTAGGATACCTAGAGTAATCCTACCATTAGACCATTCTTATCCAAGTCCATGTAACCTAGGATCTCCATCCTAATCCATCATAATACATGACTCTAAGAATTTTTTTCCAAGATGCTTATCCAATCCCACATTCTCCTTATCCATGTCTATGTAATTTATTTTAGGACATTAGTCATGATCCATCAAAGTACTCGGCACAAGGAGAACCAAACAAGTTATAATTCTCCCTATTCGTGATGCATGCACTAGATTTACGGTTGTTAGTCTTGGTCTAGTGCATGACACATGAATAACCAGTGTCCAACCATACTCCCTCTCAATCAAGGAGGACGTCCTTATTCTCCTTTTAATCAGAGAATAGATCCCTCTCATATTCAAGGAGACACATTTTACTCCCTCTCAAGTCTAGAGGAGATTCTCAACTTCATAATCGCAAGTCTTCTTCCTTGTCTTTCATAAAAGCACCAACTACTAGTTCTTGCATGGCTCCCTCTTTCCTCCGTATCTCACTATATAGAGCATGCTTCATGCTCTCTTTTATGGATCATGGAACCACCTTCACACTACTACCTTTCAATCCCAAGACGAACACATCTTGATTCCCAGATATTGATCTTTTCCTCAACATTTATCATGTATACCTACAATATATTTTCAGGTAGAAAAAGAAACAAATTAACAATATAACCAATAATAGATATTGACATATGAGTTACCTCACCATGAAGGTTTCACCAACGTTCATGGTTTGTTAAATGAGTCTACCTTTACCAGAGTACCCAAGGATCCAACTTGATTACCAAGTTATCATTTCCTCAATTCATCATGCTCTTCATGGGACAATATCAACATATATTTCTCATTTTTCTTCCTTTATTAAATGCATGTAACATTTACCGACAAATACCACAAAGCAAAACATACAACTACAAGAGCATGGTGTCAATTTTTGACAACCTAGGGTTTCTATGGAATCTTAGAGAGGGATAATCCCAGGGTTTTCAGATTCAAACTCTAGGTTCCTTGATGTTTCCTTATGAAACATCAACCATAGGGTTTGAGTTTCAAAACCAATTTAACCCTTACTAGGGATTGCCATATATCCTAGCCTATCTACACACTCTACAAACCAAGGACTAGGGATTTTATGAGGGAACAAACCAATTAGGGTTAGGGTTTCTCTTTTCACTAGGATTTCCAAATACCAACAAAGATTTACTTAAAGTCAATAAGTTTTAATAAGATGAAAAATACAAACCCAAGAACCAAACTTATCCCAAAAACCTTAATTTGATTCATGTTAGACCCTATATGCATAAAAAATTGAATGTATCCACATACCTTAGTTCTTCGTGATCACTAGAAGCCAATGCAAAGCATTCAACTCAATCGAAGGTAGCGTTACTTGCTTGATTCTTCTAAGAGCAATGTCAAATAAATATGCTTTGCTTCTTCCTCTTTTTACTAGTTATGATGAGAGAGAAAATAATTTTTCTATGCATGTGATCATACTAGATTTTTTTCAAAACTTTTATGTTGCAAACTTGGTGTATGATACACTAGTCATTACTCTTAATAGAAGAGGTCCTTGACATCTTCCTTCTGCTCCTTTGAGGGTTCTACAACTTCAACTGTTAAAGCTTCAGACCATTCTTTCCTTTTATTGTTCTTTGGGTTCTTAGGACAATATGATTTGTAATGCCCATATTCATGACAACCAAAGCATTGGACTTTGGACATGTCTCTATTCTGTTCTTCTTTTTCTTATAAAAATTCTTTCTTGACTTAGTTGCAAAGGCTTGAGAAGTTTCATTGTCAGGATGAGCATCACTTATAGCCTTTATTATGGATTCTTCTATTGAGCAATGAGACCATAGTTCTTCAAATGATGGATGATCTTTCCTTGCACAGATCCTTCTTTCAAAATCAACCCACTCTTTAGGCAAAGCATTGATTTCTATTGTGATTAACTATGAATTAATATTTTCTCACCAGTTTCAAGGAGTTGATCTTTGATTTTTTATAGCTTCATGAAAAAGGAAGCTATAGTGTCTTCATTTGTCATTTTTTATTGATATAGTTGAGTCCTTAAGGCTATCATGTGACCTGTTGTGTTGACGAAGTATAATTTCACCAAGGTATCATAAACTTCTCTGGATGTAGACAATTTTGATACAAAAGTAATGAGGGGGTCTTTGATGGACTTAAAGAAAATTCTTTGAGCTTTGAAATACCCTTTTTCATATTTTTGAAATTCTTCTTCATCCTTTGAATCTGGAACATAGACCTTTCCAAGAACATAATGACATCATTTTCTCTAAGGGCTAAGTCAAGTCTCTTTTTCCATGCCGTGTAGTAGGATGCTCCTTCTAACTTATTGATTTCCTTGCACTTATAAGTCATTAGATTGTTAATTGAGGGACACCTTCTACAATAATAAGATGCTATAATGTTGGACTCTTTTTTGTTTTTGTTTTTGTCTTTTGTTTTTGTTTTTTGTTTTTGTTTTTTGTTTTTGTTTTGTTTTTGTTTTTACTCTAGATGTGATGTCCCTTCTTCACCTTAGCTCTGATACCATGTTGGAAAATCAAAGTAGTTGTAGGTCAAGTTTGATTTTTAGTTCTCTTTTATCAAGCAATTATTAACAATGTAGATACTACAGACAAAACACCAAATGTAGGCTCCACGTTAGGGCAAAACCCCACTACTTGGGGAAAACCCAAAACAAACTCCTTCTTATAGAATTAGATCAAAATGATACTGCTATGACCTAATGACCAAGTCAACCAACTAGCTACAAGTCAACATAAGAAGCTCCCTCTTCCTTGCAAAAAATTAATCCTTATTAAACTGTAATCTTTTGATACTTCCGTAATTCAGACTTATTGTAAGACTCCTTCTTATACCTTCGAACTTCTTGTGATTCCTCTGCAACCTCACTGAAGCTCTCAGACCCATGTGATGTCTCTGCAACCTCTCTTGTACTTTTAGACCCTAAAACTCAATTGTTCCTTTTGGACCTATATCATTTACTTCACCTTCAAACCTGCAACCTTGTTCTTTCAAAATTGTAGCCTTCTTAGAATCTTTGGACCTGTTGGCTTCTGCAGCTATGTTTTAGAGAGATATTTTTTGTTTTGTTTTGTTGTTGTTGTTTTTTCCTTCTTGAGTTTGGTCTTGACTATACTTATATGCTCTACATTATATCTCCAAGATGATCCAAATATGCTCCAATATATACTTGTTCCCGTGTGTCAAAAAAAACATGATTATGAGGCCGACATGATTGCTGGTGTTGAGGTCAACTTGTAGTGCTTTTCATGGACTGTTTTGTAGTGTTGACTTGTAGCTATAGGCTTGACTTACAATATGACAATATTACATTGTTTTTTCACGACAATCCTAGGGGCATGCAATGGATGCCATGACCTATATGACCAATAAAACAAGCATGAAACCCATGCTTAATAAATAAATTATTTTCTCATATTATTTTACATCATATGCAATTATGAAGACCAAACCTAGTTACTTTTCCAACATGAAGATATTCAACCCTCCAAGGCTACAATACCAAGACTTTTTTTTGCACATTCTTATGAATCCTAGAGCATAGTTGTTATTATATTTTTGGCCTTTTGTAAGAAGAATAAAAAACCTTATGCACTTATCCAATAATAATTATTAAATAACATTCTCATTGTTTTTCTTGGGAGAATTTAGTCCAATTACTAAGGTAACTTGACATTCTGGTAAGGATTATTTGGTTCATTCTTTAGCATTTATGTGGACTGAGCTTTGTGACTTTGGATTTCTGAAGTACATCTGAATTTCGCTAAGCCTATTTTGAAGCATACACTAATCATTCGTTGGAGCATCATTGTTTGTAATTTTACTACATTTATGAGGTTGGAATTTGACTCATTCCTTGGAAAACTTCGTCGATCTGAACAAGTTCAGACCTTCTTTTTGATACATCTCTGGAGTCGGTTTGAAGGAAATGATTATTGAACAAAGATTGAAAGCCTATGAAGGAGTATACTTTCTAAAGTTTCTTTGAAGATGGTGATGAGCACTAGCATTGCAACAAGGATGTTGCAACTCCTGGGGCTATCGACTTTACTTCATCAACTCGGGGTTCGTACAAACTTGGAGGTGACAGTGCTGTATACACAAATAGATGTAATTGGTATACTATTTGTCACTGTCGAGCTGGGACAATAGACCACTAGGGTTTCTCAAACCAACCTTCTATTAACTAGAAGAAGTTTGATTACCAACTTGGAGAAGGGAAATTTACCCTAATTGGAAGAAAATAAATGTTGTCTATTGCATGAAGGAAAGGCTGAAAGAAATGCTTGCAAAATAACATGAGATCTTCTATCTACTTGCTAACATACTTTGCTTGCAAAAGAACCCTACTAAAACACCTGTGAGGTTTTAACTATTCTAAGCATGAAATCTGATCTAGATAGTACTATCTATTGTGTGCATGAATAAATATAAAATAACTTTTTCTTTTTATCTTTTTGCTTGAAACATGAAAATGTTAATCTTGCTTGGTTCTTTGGCAGGGGAAACAGGTGTGAAGGAAAAGGAGAAATGGTTCAGATGGCTTGGAGGGAAAGTAGGGACCTAATCCTGGCTTTTAGTGATGATTTTTCTCAATTCGGGCTCAAAACAGGCCACTACAGGTTTTCCTATAGGAAGTACTAGTTCACCTACAAGATCCCCTGTTTTACTACGTGAACAAGCCGAAAGCTTAGGGAGTGGTCTAGAAGGTGGGATCAAGCTTGGAAAAGGTGAATAAGGAGGGAATAAGGCATGGGAATGGTAGGCACTTACTTAGAACTCAAGACAAAGCTTTGATATGGTTGGATTTGCTCAACGGAGATGGCAAGTTTCCCTCATAAGACAAGAATTCGAATTGAGATCTTAGTGACTTTTGGCAATCATGGGTGGATATGGCTTGGCTGAGGCTGATGAGATGAGGTCTCCCTGTAATTTTGATCCGGATTTAAACAGGAACGCAACAAATTACAGAGATAACCATATATACAAATATGCAGCGGAAATAATACTTCATTTCATTAATGGAAAATACTGAAATATGCTTACAATCAGAAATGGAAAAAAACTAGCTAGGGCAATGGTAGCTATCTCTGAGAAGAGATGTGAGGGCTACATGCCTCTGAACTGACTTACAATGAGGCTCGAAGGCCTATTTATTGTTGAGAAACAATGAAAAACCCTTAACATTCCAAAACCTAACCCTAGGAGATGAAACGCCAAACTGTGGGCCCCGTTTGGGGGTAAGTTGGTACATCAACTTCCCGGGGTCGTAACTTTAGCATATGATCTCCGTTTGACGCGTAAAATAGCTCATTAGAAAGATCTATTCGAGCACTATCATTGTTGGAATGGCAACATTGTTCCATGGACCCGTGTTGCCCCTGGGATCCCAAAAAACGTCGTTTAGGGCCTCAAAACGGCTCCGGAAGTTCAGGACCCGAAAAACTGCTAAAAATAGTAAGTTGTGCTACAATTAAGGAAACTGAAAATGCTGAGAAAGACAATGGTGGGGGTCCAGGTGGACTTGGCAGGTGGCCACCAATATCCACCTGGATCAAATTTAGAAACTCCTGCAACAACAAACATCATTCTTGGCATTCATACATAAATTCATCAAAGACAATAAGGGTTTATTCAAATAGAAAAAAACAGAGTTGTCACCATTTACTTGCTAAGTTCATGCATGGAAGTGCTTGAAACCAATATGAAAGCGAGATGAAATTAGTGCATAACCTAAGAGATCAGAAAATACCAATTGCCACTTATCTATGAAACTGAGAGATAATGACCTAATTAGCAAGAAAACCCTATATTACACAAAAAGCAAGAATTCTGTCTTTTTGGGTTGTAGGAGAAGTGTTCCTCAAACCATGATCACTGCAATGGAGAAATAAGGTAAAAACCACTTATTGTCAGCCTTTTTGGAATATCCTCTTATCACTACAATGCTATTGTTAGAACTATCCACAAATGGAAGCAAACTAATTAAATCTACCAATACTTGCAAATTAACAACAACAAAATCAGTTTAACTCTAACTATGAAGATAACCTAAGCATACATATACGACAAGAGGAACCTCTGCTGCTAGGGTTGGGCCCTAACCCAAGAGCTTCAGCCCTCTGAGTCAACTCAATGTTGGATCGAGGGAATACTATCTATTTTCATTAAAGAAATTAGAAATACATAAGAGTGCTTGGTTACAATGCTTCAACTCGAAAACTGCGTAGCTATCTTGTGTTGGGTTGTGTTATATTCTTTCCACAACTAGCCGACGTGGTTAACCAGGGGGTTAGAAGGGGGGCGGAGCCCCCCCCCCCCCCCCCCCCCCCCCCCTGCGCGATTGGCACGGGGGGTTTTTGGGGTTTGAGGAGTGCAGGTAAGCCCCCACATCTTAGCGCCTCAGAAAAGTTTTTGTTTTGGACCCATGTTAGTCGGACGAACCTACTATGGTTTTGGTGCACGATTTTCTGCACATGGTTTGGACGCGATGTTTTCGGGCCTGGTTTTGGACGCGATGGGTTTTTTGGTCATGGTATCTGGATGCTCTCCGGGCATGTATAAATTATGTATTGTAACATTAAAAGGTAACATAATTAAAAAATCAAGCTGGTAGTTCCCGATTTTTGGGGATTAGGGAAAATCTTGTGTATATGTGTTATGCATATCGCATTGTTTATTTTCTGTGTTTAGGAATTCGTATTGCAGGTAATTTTTGTATGGGGTTAAAATCTACATTTGGTGTCAGAGCTATTTTGGCTTCAAGGGGATGCCTTTGTTGTTGAGGGGTTTCGTTCGGGCCTGTGGTAAACTCTGTTCAGTGGGAGATCTGCGAGATCGATTCTGGTGGTGAAAGAAGATGGCGAACAGTGGAAAGATAGAGATCGAGAAATTTAATGGTCAAAGTTTTGAGCTGTGGAAAATCAAGATGGAGGATCTGTTGGTGGATAAAGATCAGTGGATCACGGTAGATATGGGTACTAAACCAACGGGAGTGTCTGATGAAGAATGGGAGAAGTTGGATCAGAAAGCAAAGAGCACAATATGATTGTGTGTCTCAGATTTAGTATTATTGAATGTATCAGGGGAAGCTATGACGAAGGCTTTGTGGGACAAGTTAGAGACTTTGTAAACAATGTAAACTTTGAAATGGAAACTATGAACTCAAAACGGGAACTCTGGCAAAAAAAACCTCGAAAAAACATCCAAAACAATGTTAAAAACGAAAAGTGTTGATGTTGGAATAACAATTTTTTTTTTTTTGGGTAAATTTTCAACATGTTTTAAAAATAGTGGTGAAAACCAAATTTTTGCACAAATTGCTAAAAAAACACCCTCAAAACGAAAAGTGTTAACGTTGGGAAAACACCTTTTGTTTTTCAAAAGTAAAATTTCAACATTTCGAAATAATGGTGTAAAATATTTTATCATGACCCTGAAAACATTAAAATTTAAAAGAAATAATGAAAACATAAAATAAAATAAAAATAAAAA